>JAHWFP010225530.1:61534-82767 GCA_023313725.1 Lithobius niger
CATTTGTTTTCAGACCAGCCCCCACAAAAGTGGGGGCCAGCTTCATACGCCACGAACTGTACCATGAATAAGTAAAGGCCTCTCCAGACAGAAGAAAATTTCGTGCGAAGCTATGCGTGGCTACGTGCCTACAAGGTCAAAATTGCAGCAATCCACACACCTCCGGTGCTTCAGAAACACTAATGTTGAACACCCTTTTAAAACCAGGTCTATGGTTTTGATTTGTCCATGCAATACAAAACCAATTTTAAAATCTATTTGAGGTGTGTTGCAATATACGTCGTCCTTTCAGAGTATTTATTGCGGGCATCCTTATTCCAGATCATCTCAACTAAAATCTTCAATACAGTTTGTTTGTCACTTTGCATGAACAAACTATGACGTCATAAACGAACACCATGAGGGTAAAAAAAAACTTTGACGTTATTTTATCTGGGTTTTGCGCATATTTGAGGATGATAAAATTAAGCTAAAGTGATGAAAATAGGCCTATCCGAAGCGTAATTTAATTATCTCTTGTTTGGTCGCATTCCCATCTTTGTAGGTGAATTGGTTCCAGAGGAGTAGAGATACAAACACGCACGCACGTACATCATACGTCTTTAATGATGTAGACAATAATAATAATAATAATAATAATAATAATAATAAATTTATTTGTGAAACAATGCTCGAAACTTACAAGACGTTTGTGTGAACAGCAAATACATGCAACCGTCAATAAATAACAATAAATAACACAAAAAATAAACATGCATTTTACACGTCGAGAAAAACAAAAGGAAAAATTATATAATTGTTAGTTCTCAGGGTTCCCATTATTTAGGTTAATTTTCATTGCACAACAGTTTCCTATTATCATTCACATCCATTAACTTCTTTGTTATGCCATTTGTATTAAGTATTTCTTTAGTTCTGCTACAAGTTGAGATTTGTTGTTAAATGTTAATAGTCTAGCAGGTAATTTGTTAAATTTAGTTGGTACATAATACTTTTTATTTCTAGCTCCGTATGTCTTGAAAAAAACGAGGTCAAATAAATCTATTTTTGTATTCTCTTAATCCCTGTTTTCTATGTTGGTTTATGCTTCTATATTATTATAGACATAATAATATAGAAGCATAAACCAACATAGAAAACAGGGATTAAGAGAATACAAAAATAGATTTATTTGACCTCGTTTTTTTTCAAGACATACGGAGCTAGAAATAAATAAATATAAATAATTAGCACAATAAGCACCAGCATTTACTGTACGAGTTACAAGAAATTCTGATCAAAGTGACAAACAAACCAGGGCTACTACACCAAATAGCCCGTAGTTGCGCATGAGTTTGTGAATCTTTATAATTTGCACGAAAATGTTTCAAATTCTTCCGGATAATATGGAATGTGAAAGTTTAAATTTGTCATGTTCTTCACAACGAAAAATATCTCCACAGGCCCTATTAACGTTTTTCAAATCGAGCTTTAGATTCGTTCGCATTTATTTCCTGTTAATGTCTTTTACAATGGGTCCAAGAAAACGATAAACGCTAAGCTTCATCAAAGTTCAGACGAATGTGTCTTTTAGCTTTGTTAACGCATTCGCAAACTTCGCAAATTTTTATTTTTAAAGTTAAGGAAAGCACTTTTCTCCTAGGATTAACAACTTTTAATGGCGTTTTTAACTGGGTACTCTTTTGTGTGAAGTTGTGCACAAAGAGTTTGTTATTCGTGTTGGTGTTTGCACGTTCTCAGCTACAAAACGTTATTGCATTAAAACGTCGTTACAACCAATTTTCTCAGTCCTACACGAAAAAAATATCGCTTTACGGATTACAGTGTCTGGAGAAACCAATTAAAGCGTTTTGACCTGATTCTTAATTTAACAACGAACGTGCAGAAAGGGCCAGGCTGCCCGACAATTATTTCAACTTCCCACCGCCGTACTTTTGGTAATGAAATTGTTGGGATAATGGAAAGAAGAGGATGAAATTCACTGCCTAAGCCTGGCCGACATTTATTTGTAACAAACTTGCGACACTAAATATCAACTGAAATGAATGACAGTCTTAGAACTATGGGAAGAAGGGTTAAAGGGGATTTGACAAAGCGAACAAAACAAGCCTTTGAAAACACCTTTAAACACATAGAAAACATTTTAAAGAATAAATAAACAACGAGTTTTCTACAACATTCATAAAGAATTCAAATTTGCAATTTTCGGTTTTATTTCTTGTCACAGGATGCCTTTATGGAGCACTGAGATTAAAGGCAATTTACGTAACTAAGATTTTTACGAATAGTCATAATAATAATAATATTAACAATAATAACAACACGAACAACACTTTTCGTTAATAACAGTAATAATAATAATAATACTTTAATAATTCTATCCACAAAGCAAGTGCACGAAACTTCAACGTTTGTATGTGGAATACGATATAAAACAACTTAAAAAAATAATAATCTGCTGCTTTTTTTAATACCGTTGTCTTATATCTTATTCTTCTTTATGTAAAACCAAAAATCTAGTTCCGATAAAATACAAATTCATGCAATTAAATAACAATCAGATGGTTTTATATCATTGCCTTATTTATGTGAACTGTAATTCTAGTTCCGATAAGCTGTACACATACACACTTTAATGGATCAGGGAAATAAAAATTACAACCAAATTCGCCTATTATTTTATAAAATTTGCCAGCCAGTGTAAATGTCATTAAAAATAAAAGTTCACTATGAATCAAGCAACCACTGTTTAATTCTTGACTTCAAGCATTTAACATTGTTCAGATTTCTTAACCTTGTTTGTATTTTATTAATGGTATTAAATAATCTTGTCAACTTTTTATGTACGAGTTTTCCCATAAAGGACTTAACTGCACAATTTGTAATTTTTCTTATGTAAATATGCTCAGTGGAACCAATATTACTAAACGTAATAATAAAAATAATAATAATTATAAAAAACAATAATCATAATTTAATTCATTCAGTAAAAAAAAATAGCACAAAACTCGTACGAGTTTGTATGTGCTAACAATATGTGAGTGCTTAAATAGTACAATGTTAGGCGATTGAACACAAAAAATATAGATACGTACAATTTTTACGTATTGTTATGCTTTAAAAATAACACAATTAACGTACAAGGTATAATTTCCAACGAAAATTAAGCAGAAAAACTAAATTTAAATAAAATTTAAAAAATAGCCTTAATAACAAAGGATTTAGCAGTAATAACAGCAATTATCATAAATATTATTAAAGCTTACCGACCAAGTTAAAAATAAAACCGAATTCATGCATGAACTGGATTATACTCTGAATTAAATTAACACGCACTGATATAACGAATGTAAAAGAAAAATAATTAGATGCATAAAATCGCACATCGCAGTATCAGCCACCCACTAATATCAGACCTCAGTAATATTAATAATAACGAAATACAACAAATAGTAATAATAATAATAAAATACTATTACAAATATGAAAGATGCAGGTCACCAGAATGTGACTGCCAAATATATTAACCCATGGTTGTACATAACTACGATTTTTACTAATAGGCGTATAATTTAATTCCGAAATTCACAATTACTCGGCGAGTGAGAGCTGCTATAATACAATAGGTTATTTTCTGTATTTATTGGCAGAAATTTATATGATTTCAGCCTAGTGTTGTATCGTGAATTCCCCCACCTGCCCCACCAAAAAAAAAATTAGGTAGGATTTTTTCAGCGCACTCGCGAATTTCACGCAAAAGCTTCTTTGTGAGGAAAGTTGAGACAAACCGAAACAAAATTATTAACGTTATCGTTTCCAAAATAGCCAAACACAAAGACAAACAAACCCACAAAACCCAACTCCAGTTGAATATTCGACCTCGCTCCCTTCGCTCACTTGGCCAGTTATAATATTAATACGTTTATTACCTTATAAAAGCAACAAGACATGGTAGGGACAGTATCAACTACCCGCTAATATCTGGCCTCAGTTCAGTGCAACAAATGATAATTATGACAGCCACAAATCAATATGAGACCAGTGTTAAATGTATGAACCATCGTTAAGAGTGGCTGATACCGTTTAGGTGCTGAGCTAAGAAACCTTATTAACCTTAAATTGGGACTGTGACTTCCAGCATACTTTTAAAATCCCATAGCTCAGTCACACGAACGGTAGTTGTGTTGGTAAGGAGACGACAATGCTAACCATGGGTATTCCGGCCTGCATTGCTACGGGGCCCTACCCTCCTCACAAACCTCGTCGTGCGTATGCAGACTTAGTTTTCTCTTTGTAGTAAGTGTCCCACAGGATACAACGCAAAATCAATGGTTGTTCAGGAATAAGAAAATGTTACGTTAAAACCCTTAAATTGACACACTGACTTGTAGCAATTTTTTTAAATACCAGGTCAGTGACGCAATCCGAAGTCTGTTGGTTAGGAGATGAGGATGCGATGTTCTTGCCTATACTTTGGGCCCTTCGCAAAGCTGGTGATGCATATTGGTATTTAGGTTTATCCTGTTTGTAGCATGTATCCCACAAGATACGGCGCCAAATTAAGGGATACCAAGATTAAGAAACTATTACGTTAAGCATATTACTGCAGGATGAAAAAGTACTAGCTGAGAATATTCCTCCTGGTAGAGTGTTCTCCCAGAAACCTCGCCGAAAAATAAATCCTGCAGTTCCTACGAAAACTGGTTGTAGGGAGTTTAAACGAATACCCGTCTAGCGGTCTGGATCGATGTCTATTAGTCCATGTATCATAATTTAATCTTGAGTCTGCCTTTAAAGTGAAAAATTTCAGCGATTCAATATTTAAACGATCCAAATATCCTACATTATGTAGGTAGGAATAATCTTTGTAAAATACCTTTGAATGAACTCAACATGCTAGATAGCCTTAGGCAAATGGGGCAACCACACCAGACTTGCATTCTTGCGTTTCAGTCTATCATTACCTTTTAAATAGCAAGTTTGACTTTAGGGGAAAATGAAAACAAATTTCCTAAGTTCAAATACCTACGTTCAAGTACCTAAGGGCAACCACACCAGACTTGCGTTCTTGCGTTTCAGCCTAACATACACTTTTTAAATAGCAAGTATGACTTTTAGGGGAAAATGAAAACAAATGACTTAAGTTCAAATAGTTGTTTGACAACAATGGTTGTACCTTTGCTTAAACTCAAGGGACCACTCTACTCCGAATTCAATTTCAATTATAAGACTTTGAAACTAAAAATAAAAACCTTGAAGATTTCAATTGGGTCTCATTTGATGTTAAAACCAAGTTCCTATCAGTTAATCGTAATATTCTTTGGAACATTATTTCGCAAACACTTACTCTCCACCCCCACCCCCTTTCTCGTTTTGAATGGCATCTAGATGAATTATTTGATACTCTAATACTGATTTTCTCAACAACTTTCGTGCAATATAAGAAATGGTGCTGCACCAGCATAATGGTGTACATGTGGACATCCTACATCAACATATCTGTGTGATATCCTGATGACTGATGTTGACACAAAGCTTGTAAAAAATGTCCAGAAATGATATTTTTTAAATGATGAATAAGGACACTATTGAACCATGCCCCGAACCACGTAAAAAACAATACTAATTTCTTTAACGAGATTTACACGTATCTTAACTTTACTATGAAGGCCCCTGAGACCAACCAATGTTATGTAAACTTGTACTCTCAACGCCACCCCCTGCCTAATTTGGAATGGAATCTAGACAAATTTTTTGATACTCTAAAACGTATTTTCTCAACCACTTTCGTGCCATAAAAGAAATGCATTTTTACCAGCATAATGGTGTACCTGTGGGCATTCCTATGTCCTGATATCGTGTTATATCGTGATGAATGATCTTGACACAAATCCTTTAAATAAATTTTCATAAGTATTTTTTTTTTTATAAGCGAGGCATTATACTTTACTCTCCAAAACATGCATGAGACTATCTGACATTTTTTATAAGCCTTACACTTCTGTTCATTTTACTAAGGAGCCCAATAGGGCCGACTATACTTCTTTCCTGAATTTGAGACACTACATTAATTTCTATACTACCGAAAAACTAAAAAACAACTCGTGTCATACCTTTCTAAACCTACCATGACCCAGTATATAAACTCACCAGCTTAGAAAATGAAATCCAAATGGTTGGAGCTCGCACCCCACAGCCACATCACCTAGTTTCAGAGTTTAAGTGCATTATTCCTAAGTGTGTTTGTAGTGGATGCCCCACGTTACTGGCCCTACTTTACACTAACCTTGTCAGGCTGCATAGAAGAAAATTTGTTATCCAACAGCTTCCACCCTCCCTCCCCCCCACACACAAAAAATTATTTCATTTATGGATGCACACTACACATGTAAATTATTGCAGTACTCTTGCATGGTTTCCTGCATCAGCAAGGTATTCGACTTGATTTCAAAAGCCATGCCAAAATAATCTCAATCTTGCATTACTGAAGCCCCCGGCCAAAGATTTTACGTCAGCTAATTACTTAAAACAGGACACCATTTATCAGATTTCCTCTTCTAACAACAAATGCAACGCCACTGATGCGGGGACCAGTGAACAGAATCCGAGACACAAGGCGTATCTTCATTACCATGATTCTTTCACGGCTTACTGTTTATTAACAACTATAGTTTGTTTAACAGTATGTTTGCAGGAAACTGATTGTATGAAGCCACGTTTCCTTTCACTACGAGTGGTAAAAACTTTAAAGAACCCACTCGTAAACTCTAACTGGAACTGTATAGAGTATACAAGTGTGGTATCTACATGTTTTGAACTCGTAGTGCAAAGAAACATGGCATCATACAGTCACTTGCCTGCACACATAATGTGGAACAAACTATGGCTATTAACAATAAACCCATCTATATGGGCTGTCGTCTAAACGTAAGGTTAAAGTTACTCCTGTTTTAGTTCTGTTGCTGCTGGCTTCGTAAGTTAGGGTGTAGACACTCCTTGTGGAATAATATCTACATTTCGACAGAATCCTTTCTAATCCAAAAGGCCATTGCACCGACGATTCCTTAACAGCCGGTTCATCTCAACTAAAAAAGTTTCTTAAGGCTGACTGCACAACAAATTAGACATTTGTCTTTCGATGAGACGTTGCCAGACAAATGTCTAATTTGGTGTGCGGCTAGCTTCGTGCGTAGCGCTGTAAAGATAGAAGCTTCGCCTTGTTGTCGTGAGACGCTTAAAGATGTCTTGTGACAATGTCGTATCCTGTGTGTGGCGCTCAGCTCATTGTTATGGTTGTGGGGACGTCTGCAGCAAGTTGAGACAGGCTTCGACAAAATGTCCTATCGTGAGATTAAATCAAATGTCGTGTTGGCCGCACACCAAACTCGACAAAACGTCGTTGCAAGACAAAACGTCGTGAGACGTCGCATCTGGTGAAGAGACCCCTAACAGACGAAATTAGGAAGAGCTTTGCTTTGTTGTCTTGAGACGCCTAAAGACACCTAAAGACGTATCGCGACAACGTTGCATCCGGTGTGTTGCGCTCAGCTCATTCCTATGGTTTTGGAGACATCTGCCACATGCTGAGACAGATTTCGACAGAATGTCCTGTAGTGCGACGTTCTGTCGATTTTGGTGTGCCCTAACGAAATTGATTGCAAACGACTTACAGTTCCTTAGCGACTAACAGTTCATTAAAAACCAATCTATTTGTTGAGAAAATGCTCTGTCGTCATAAGTAACGCTTTAAATTGTGTAAGTTACCCAGTTACTCTTGTTTTGGTTGCCGTATTGGTAAAACAGGGTTGTCAAAACTCATTGGGTAGTTGATAACAACACCCCGATAGGATCCTTCCTTGCTCGTCTGACTTTGCTCCGATGATTCAATAACGACCTGTTCGCCTCAACTAAAAAAAAAGTCTCGTAAGCCAGTCATAACAAAATTTATTGGAAACGGATTACAGTTTTTTAGCAGCTAACGGTTCTTCCGAAACCCATCTATTTGTTGAGAAAATGAACTGTCGTGATAAGCAAGGCTGCTTAATTATGTAAGATACCATAGTTACTCTTGTTTTGGTTGAGACACTGCCAGTTTCCAAAGTGAGAGTGTCGTCACTTCCCTATGGACTTTACATCCACGTCTCGACAGGATTCAACCCACATGTCTAATAGTCTGATGGTTTCTTAACGACCGCTTTAAAAAACGTCAACCAAAAAAAAGAACAAAAAACAATCTCGTACGTCATTCTTACAAACTAGATTGTAAACAGCTTACAGGTTTTATTATCCGGTAGCTATTCATAAGCTGAGCTTGCAAAACCGATGCTTCGAAGCCTTGTCGTCATTAGGATTACTAAGCGGCGCTTCAACCAGCAAAACATGTTGGAAAACAACAAAATCGATTCCCCTTCAACGGTTTCATGATCGTAAAGGCTTTACAGTTAAAAGAAATGGGCCACATTTAAGAAAGAAACTACAAGGCTCAGCCTTTTTTCCTTCTTGTCTAGAAAACGAAATTCGTAATCTATCTCTGGGGCGCAATGGACATGGAAGAGACAATCGGGCAAAGGTCCAAGTTCTTTCTTTAAATTTAGACTTTAAATAAGTGAACGAGCTAATATTTGGCATACGTGCTGTGTTTGCTACAATTGTTTTCCGTAGATGTTACGGGACTGATTCCAGATAAGTCTCCCGCCTGTTATTTTTATAATTAAATTACGAAGTTACTTCTACCATTTTTTATTCGTTTTTTCACGACCTTTTAGTTTAATTCTTTCGTTTGTGGATTATGGTAACTCACTATCGAGAATAAGTAGCGTTTAGTCTAGACGAATAACGACATATTAAAAAATTCGTCGTACAAAAAGAGCAAAAAAACTATTTTCAACTCGTGAGAGACATAGGGTACGAGTCCCTTTTGGTTACGTGACTGTTGTCGGTTCATTACTTCGTTTTAGATGAGTAACTTTCTTTTGTGTAATACAAGGGAGATGATGAGGGAGTAAAAGAAACAAGATTCTATTTTCCAGTTCTTCTCCATAATCTTTCTCACTATGCCCTTTTCATCTTTTTTTTTAATATACAGACTATTGATTACATATCACTTTCGTTATTGAGTGTAATTTTTTGCTGTATACTAAATTTATTTATTTTTTAAAGCTTAATTATGCTGATGGGGGCCTCCTAAGGAAGCTGATCGTGTCGTTGGCTAAAAAGAGGATCCATACAAGTCCCTGTAATTCAGTGCTGGCTAGAGTTGTATGAGAGACTACCAGTCTCCTTCAGTATATCTACGGGATTTATTCGGGAGGGTTTCTTGTCTCTTAAAAGTCCGGAAGCTTCCCGTTTCGACGCATGGGTTTCCTGCCTCTCTTAACGAATTTCTTTCTGCTTCAAAATGCCCAGTCAAGTTGAGAATGAATATGTCGCAGGTTTGGTATAAGTCTTGGACAGAACCCCCTAAGTATCACCACGGGTAACCAGAAAGCTGCGACCATTTGGACAGCAAACATATTCCTCTAGTGTTCCAAACGAAATTACTAATATGAAACCAATTATGTGCGTGCAATCATGTAGACAAAAATTAATCAGCAATTGTCATATATTCAATTCCAGACATATGAACTAAGTCGCACCTCTATAAACTGCCGTGGGCGTAATGATTGTGCTGTCTCGTTAAATTGTGAATTCAAGCGAAGAAAGACTAAGAAAGACCCCATACAAATTCCATAATGAGGCACAATTTCTAGATCAACTCCAAAATAGAAGAAACTGAAAGGAAGAGACTTTAGAAAACATGATTAACTCAATCAAGAAGTTCAAAAACAATTCCGAAGAAAGGTTGTTTACTTTTCCCAACAGAAAAAGTTTTCTTTCGCTTTCTTCTAGAGCAGAACAATGAGAGAAGTCCCTTCGCCATTTAGTCCAAGACAGGAAGTGGAGCTAGGAATCCTACCGAGCCACGTTGTGCTTGGTACGTGAAAGAGACCGGAAGTTGTGGAGTTAACATAGGAACAGTTACTGCCTTCCGCGATGCTGGGAAATGCCAAAACGCGTGCTCCAATACGAGCTGCCAGGTCATAAAAAAGAGAGGGGGGATTGAGGCTTAATGGAGCGTCGACAACTTGGTCATTAGCGCCAACCTCAGTCACAGTGCAGTGGTCCGGGTTGCCACTGCACCACACATTACAGAGATGTTTCCAAACCCCTAATCTAAATCTTGTCATACATCTGTACCTCCTGCAAAAATTGAAAAACACCGGACAGGAGGACAGACTTATCGCCCAACTGACGCGCAATGTCATGCGGAAGATGGAAACGACGACGAACACCATCAAGATGGCGACAATCAACAAGGAAGTGCCGGACCGTAAGTGGCCGTAAAAAAGGGTGGTAAGAAAGAGAAGAAGTGGAGAGGGAAAGCAAGACCATCACGCGTTGATTAGAGTGAGGAAAACAGGAAAGAGCAGTTCATCGAACCCCACCAGAAACTAACATGAAGGGGTAACCTTATATAATAATAATAATAAATCAGAGTTTGTCGCAGTAGCAACTGGTCTGGCAAGGACCGGGGGGGTCGCTAACAGCCAGCCACAACTATATCCTTGTTTTCTGTAAAATTAACGTCTTTAAAAGATAAGAAATACGTTATATTGAATTTCAACAATAACATAAAACGAAAAATGAGTAGAATAAAACAATGACCGGGAATGTGGAATAGACGTAGGTGGGGTTGGGGACACGAATGCCTTACCACCAAGGTTAGACCTGCCAGGGGAAGAAACAAAACACTTTCCATGTGGGCACCTTCGATAACTACCAATTCAAACTCAACCAAACTCAGAGAGTTTGGTACCGTTAACATACAGAATTCCCAAGTGCAAACTCTGCTCTGCCTCCAGACTGGTTGAGTTTGGCTTGGGGTTTTCGAAGGCCCTGTTTCAGATAAAATGGAAACGGAAACTTCTTTTTGTGTTTTTTTTTAAAGAAAAAATAAATTATTGATTTGAAAAAATAAAGGATTATCCCATGTGTGTTCCACAGTTGTACCTTAACAATAATAGACTTTGTGCCAACTCGTAGTATGTAATTCCTGTTCCTATCGATTACAACAATTTCTGTTTTTCGGTAACAATATGTTGATATAATGTCGAAAGATAGGAATACTATGGTGAGCAACAAGTGGAATGTTGAATGAATCTTGATTGTATTTCTGTAACGTCATATATTTCTTTTTTTGTCACTATACTTTGTGTCATGTAGTGTGTAACCAGTACCGAGTGTGCCAACCGTAGAACAGCGCCGCAGACTCATCCCCCATGTAAGTTTTAATTTTGACGAAATTATAATAAATTATGTAAAGGGAGCTCGCAATTAAATTAAGCTGATATAAATTGGAAGTTTTGAAAGAAAATAATTAAGTCTGTAAACTAAAGAGTGAGAGCTATACTATCCGCCAGGAAAGAAGACTTTCCTTATATGGTCATTTTATGACTACTAATCTTTCATGGAAAAAAGTGCGCCTTGCCTATATACTCTATAACTGCGTCGTCGTGGCAACGCTATTAGACCAACAACAATGGCGTCGCTTTCCGATCAAGTTCGTGCCAACAAGAAAGAAAGTTCATGTCAACAAGTCAAGCTAGGGGTGTTATTTGGAACGTTTTTCAGTATTTCACGAGTCAAGGAGAATCTATTTCTATTTGTATTACTAAGAATTACTTGCATGTCAATTTCAAGCTTTTTGCTCGATGTGCATGATTAGCCCAAATTATGGCCCTAGCAGCTTTAGTATATGAGCACACGTTGGCTGCTTAGCCATGGCGGATATCTGCAAGGTAAACGATGCAGCCGGCATGCACAATGCATACCCCTGTTTTGAAACGCGTTGGACTTCTTTCTTGGCGGAGACTATAGAGTTAGTACGGATTTAAGTTAAGGGCCAGTCCGACTGCAATGCAGTGAGTTGTGGTGGAATTGCCAAGAGAATGCTAATGATACTGAGCTGGAATTAGAGAGGATTGTTCACCATTCCATTGCAATCGCAAGCTTAAAATAATTAACGTAAAACTAACGAAAATTGTAAAGCACCCATAAAATTCTTCATTCAAAATTCTATAAAAGTTGAAAATAAAGCCTGAAGTGTGGCAGTGACTCAAATCCTGCCAGCGTCGTATACTTAAAAGAAAAGAGAAGGACAAGAGAGTAAGCCAACCACAGAAATAATGACCAAGGAAAGCCCCACAGCTAGAAAAGTACAGGCCTAGTATATGTAATACTTCTAGAATTAGAAATCCACAGTAGAGAGAAGTGAATAAAGGGACATCTTTAATCCCCTTTGACATAAGGAAAAGGGGATTAAATCCCATCTCCAATCCCCATCGCTTTTAACATTAGGAAAATTTAAAAATCTTGGGAAATTGTTTTATGTTATTTATTTCTCATGGCTGACGTTAAGAATCGAGTTGCAACCATCAGTGTTTACAACCATTTTGAGCAGACAAAGCACAAGATTGATTGCGGAGCCACCAAGACTCTGCTCGTTTCAAATTCAAAGAATTAGAATTCAAGAATTCAAGAATTAGAATCCTTTGCAATTCGAGAACACCAACGCCACAACGGTGCACTGATGAATTTACAAGACCCCTCCAATCCCGCAATTAGCTTCCTTGTTAATACTGAGGTTGCGACGCAATTACACCGGAAGTGGAAATGGAAGAGGGGCCTTCACCAACAGGAGGCTACGTTGGATGCCGTGCAGCGTGAACAACAACAGCAACGAAGATGTGATTTGAGTAGGGACAATTTTACACTGCCTGAAGAAGACAGGTGAATCCTATTAAGCTGTCGGAAATTTGCGAGAGTAGTGAAGTATCAGACTGTTGATATTTGTGCATCTCCAAGTTTTGAAGAATGAGTGTAAATTATGATCGACGTCCTACTCATAAATGGCAGATATAATAGCTAGAAATGGGGGCTGGGGAAATTGAGGCTTCATGGTGCGTTGGAAGCTAGGTCATTAGCACCAACCTCAGTCACAGTGCAGTGGTCCGGGTTGTCACTGCGCCACACATAACAGAAATGTTGAACAAACCCCCAGATCTAGATCTTATCATATTTATGTACCTTCAGCAAAAGAATTGAAAACCCCGTACAGGAGGACTAAATCATCGCCCGAGTGACACGCCATGTCAAACGGAAGGTGGATACGGTGACGAACATTATCAATGGAATGAGGCTGTATATCTGTCCTACAATCGACATCAACGGTATGTGATGAATGTATCTATAAACGTTACTGTAATGAAATGTAAATGTAACTAGCTGTTATCGAATCTAATGGATCCCCTGTTCTAGAGCAGTATCACAGATTAAACTCATTCGATTGGGATCGTTAATATAGTTTACAACCAAGATAAATCCTGCCGGATTTGTAAACTAAAGGAACACTGAGCCACTATCAGCAAAATCTTTGATTTTTTAAAATTTTGTCTTTACTTCTAATCGGTTAGTGACAAGTCGAATTATTATTTGGATGGAATGCTAATTTTATTAAATAAAATTGACAGTAAAGTTGAGATCAAATGCTAGAAGTAGATAGATTACAAAATGTTGGAAAAATTAGAAAAGTTTGGAGAATTTGTTGTCAAAATGGATATTTTGTCGTTGGAATAAGTACATTACAAATCAGTTTTTAAAGAGACCCTAAGATGTCTGGAAATTGAGAGGGAGTATTGAAAATAGAAGAAGAGGAGCAAGAGCCAATAAGAGACCGTAGTATTTGTGATGTATTTCTCCTGACTTTTATTTTGTAGTTGTTGTTCGTTTGTTTATTGCCGAAATTATACTATATTACTGGCCACTAAATGTGTCGAGAATTTCTGTTCAATGTGCTAATGCACATAAATTTTGTTTGATTTCATTTTTAAATTTTTTTTTACTGAATTTGTTCCAATTTAGGTATTTGTGGTGTTTCTGCTGTACGGACGTGGAGTCACACATTTTTCAAGTCGTGGTACAAGTTAGTGTAATTGCCGAGAGCCTGCAAAGGAGTGAGAGGAAGAAAGAACCCAAGGGGTATTTAGGAAATTGACACCACTGTAGTATACAACGGGAAGTAAGGAACACAGTGCCGACTTCGCCCTGTGACGTCATGCGCGCTGCTGCCGGGAATCCCTCGTGGATCATTGGATGAGTTAGTAATACACGTATTAAGCAAAATAGCAGGCATAGAACGGCAAAGCACGAAAGTTGAAAAAAAGAGTGAATGGGAGAAGGAACAAAAGTATTGGTAGGGTACAGTCGTGTTTTGAGGGAAGGGGTAGCTTCCGCATTAAGATGTGTAAAAGTTGCAATGAAAGCGGGATAAAGTATCGGTCTGGAAAAAGTGTTAAAGGTGTAAGAAATGTATCGGTTAAAGTATAAATTGTTAATATAATAGTTGAGTACAATCGCAATTATTTAAGGAATGAGTCAATAAGGAATAAGTTTTGAGTATGTTTTTGAATCGCGTTATTTTAGTGAAGAGATAAGAGAACTATGTGTGTGTGTGTGATTGTCGCGAATTCATTATAGCAATGAACTGCATGGTATTTGACAATACTGCAATTACTGAACTTCTAATTTATTTTTCTATCCTTTGCAAGTTCACGTTGGTCTGACGGCATGATATCGTGACTATTTAGAAATTTCTGGAGAGAATAATTGAGTGGTATTAATTTCGCGTGCGTTAAATGAATAGTAATCACGTTTAATTTTGTAGAGTATGACAGCGATTCATCGAGGTAATAGAACTGGATCAGAGGCTAACAGGAATGGAAAGGTGAGTGGGATGTGGGACAGCGTACGTTATTAAAGAAACCACGTCATGCTTGTTTTAGTAATAATTTCTATCTAATACCAATCGATAAGTTATTTGAAGTAAGTTTTGAGTGATATTGGGAGTAATTACGTTGAATAAGTCTGGAATAATTTGTCATTATGTTTTGTGATTGCTTATCTCAGGAATAAATAGATGGAGCGAATTAGCGATAAAGTAAAGAATGTGTCGGTGGACATCGTGGACCAACCACGCGATAAAACTTGTGTGGAACCCCCGTATTGGGCAGCGAAGCGCCTACCTTGTATTTTTCTTGTAACTTTTTTGAGTTTGTGCGATTTATTGGAGTTGTCTAAACCATGCGCAATGGCTATTTGCTGTGACGTCACCATAAGTTGGCCAATGACGAACGAGAACAACGGCTGTTTGGCCATCTGATTGGATTAGCCCAGTCACGTGATATGCACGTCACAGCAAACATCCATGGCGCGTGGTATAGCAGCAAGCGAGAGTAAAGGCTGATGAAGGATTGAGGTAATTTGTAAATTGATTGTAAATTGACTGGTAATTTGTGGATTAGAAATTTTTTAGGTGTGGATCCGTGATTCTAACTGCAAGTGTTCTTTCATGTGGGTATTTGCTTTAGAAACCTCTGAGAAATGTTTATTGAGTTGTTTTCTTTTTATCAAGCGGAGTCGAGTTGAGCCGAAACCGAAGCCAAGTTTTGAGTTTTTGTTTGTTCTATTTTATTTTTGGTATAAAGCAACTTTTTAAGGATTTCATGTGTATAGAGAACAGAGTTCATATGTTTTGAACAGCGAGATTTGTGTGTGCCACTTCGAGTAGCCTATTGTTGTTCAGTTGATGGGCTTTTTTTTTTTTTAAATATCAAACTGGATTGAGCCCAAAGCTATGTCTGGATAAGGAGCCTGTGTCGTAGGGTATCTGCGCTATTGAATCGAAGAGGTCGATTCATTTATTGGCAGTTGAATTCATCGTTGAGGGAAGGAATGTTTTTTCTTGTATTGTGTCTAAGAGTTGCTAATAAACTGACTATAAATTTGGAATTAAATTTCTTTTGTTCAGCGATTAATATTCCGTCTCTAGTTGAATTTTCCGTCCTTCGGATAAATTCCTGATAGTTTCGATGGCTGGAGTAACGAGTGGAGAAAATTGAGCAAAGGTCAAATGTTAGCTCGATGTCATAAATTGGAAAGTGTCATGAATTAGAAAGTGTCATAAATCAGGGGAAGTTAAATGGAAACGGAAGAATACCAAGCACTTCTGAGATGCATGAAGTCAGATAACCTATCCATTTGGGGTGCGTAAAATAGGAGATAGTGAGGAAACGCGTGAGAAAACCCAAATGGGATGAGAGTAATGGTGACAAGTAGGGAAATAACAGTCCTGGAAATAACAGATCTTATTGTCGGAGGTTGATTCGGACCCCGGACCAACAAAACCACCACCCGACAAGCATTAGTTTGTTGTACACGATGTGTAGCTTAAACAAATTAGCCACCCATAGCTGCCCTTGAGTTATTAGAGTTAAAAGATCTTCTAGTTTTGTTATCAGAGTCTTGCTCCGGCTTCCATGTAAACTTTTTGGTTAGTGGCAGGAGGAATATGGAATCAGTTTATTGACAATAAGCAGCAGACACTTATAAGCCGTATGTTACGGCCTGGCGCTCGTCATTATTTATTTATTTATGAAAAAATCATTATCAGTTTCCCTAAATGGGAATGCGATAGTACACAAAACAGTTAGATATAAATAAACCTTACATAAACCAGGAAAAGAAGAGAAAAAATTAAATAAATAGAAATTAAAACAAGTAATAAATATATCTTTTCGCAATCAAACAAAAAAAAAAGAAAGAAAAAAGAAGAACATGCGGTTGCAGTAATTGTAACATTAATCAACAATTTCCTTAGTCATAAAAATACTTCCAATCATGATGTGTGTAATTGTGTAGTCTATTTTTGACTGAAACCACCAAAAGTGGCTCCAACAATAAAGTCAGGCAAAAAGTTCCATAGTCCAATCAGGCAGTGACCAAACGATTTTTTAACATAATTATGTTGACACATTTGTTGAACTTTAAACCGTGATTCCCCCCCCCCCCCTCGCGAAAAGGTAGAAAGAAAACGTTCAAACAGGCATATTCTAGTCTGGTCTAGTCGCCAGGAGGAAGTGGTAGTGGGAAATCTCCGGATGGCCACACCTTCTTGACACCTGGGGACTTGACTTGCTCCATGGTTGAGATGTATACGACAATTCTGATCTCGTGTTCTGTTCCACTTACTACTGCTCATACCTTGGGAGTGTCAAGCATTTTGGGTAGTTCGTGTTTATCTTGGGATATGTGGAATAATTTCAGAAATCCTGGCAGATAATCTTGGAAGTTTTATGAAAGTCATTTAATGTTTAAAGAAATAAGGTTCTGTAGCCTACTTTAGTTTGCTTTTTTTGGTCATCTTAGTTTTAGTTAAATAAACGTCAGCCAACACACCATTTTTCAATGATGTTTACACTATATGGCTCTTTAGCCATATCTGCTGTCTTTTGTGTGCAGTGGATAAATATCGGCTAAAACCTCATTTTACCTGACGTTTATTCTCTGTGGTTCTTTAGCCACAGGTTCATCCGTTTCTACCTCTTGTCATTCCATTCGTCCCTAAATAGTCCATTGTTGTAGCTTTTCAGATGTAATGGTTCTGGTAATGGTTCTGGTAATGATTCTGGTAATGGTTCTGGTAATGGTTCTGGTAATGGTTCTGGTAATGTAATGGTTCTGTAATGTTTGCCTAATGTTTGCCTAAGTTAGGCAGAATGTGTCAAAGTATGGGCACAAATATCCATTGTGTTGTAGTACCCTTTGTTTTTCATATCCTTCCTTCATTCAAGGAAGTGATTTAATAAAAAATAATAACAAAATTACAGATGTTGATAATTTTCAGTTAGCGAGTCAACAACATGGCAAAGAGCGTTTCTGCGTGTGATGAGTTACTCAATTTCAGTCTTTACGCAGTTGCAGTTCCAAACAAACTGGCATCGTTATGTGCAATAAATAGTTCATTCTCATTTACGCGAATAAAAAATAAAAGTTTGTTTGTTCTAAGTGTTTTCAAATTACTCTATCCGGGAATAAACATGTCCATCAGGTATATTACCTCCGAACTTTTTCTTCATTAAGAACCTCTCTCCTCTCTTGAGTGGTATCCTTCCACGCTATCCCGCTGGCGGTCATTTCTAATTCCCAATGTGTCAGCACATTCTCCTCTAACGATCTCCCATACGCCGAGCAACAGTCTAGCAATTTGTTCAAAGACACTCAGGAGAATTGCATTCTTCCAAGCACGTAAGCTTGGATGTTCCACCAGAATAACAACAACGTTTCCCTAGCAATTTTTTTTAAAGTTTATATAATTATAGTACAGACTTGAAAATATCTTCAATGGAAAGTTTTATTTAAAAAAAAAACCATTTGTGTAAAGTTGTTTGGTAAGCTTCTGAAATTAGACGTTAGAAAAAAATAAAACGTGTAACATCTTCACAGCAAGCTTTTTCAAACCCAAAACAACTTTGTGTGGATCATTTTTAGGGTTCTTTGAAAAGTGTAGTCGTTATATACGGTTAATGTCAAAACCCACACACGTCACAGTGGGTTAATTTTGATAACCCACACTTTTTTGATAATCTAACACTTTTTACGTGGGTCTACACAACCCCTGCTAAACCATGTGACATATGATCCGACTTTTTAAAACTATCGTACACAACACAAATGCAACCAGCATAAACAGGCACATCTATTTCTTTCTAGCCTAACATGAAAAAAAAAAAAAAACACTCGCGTACTATGCTAGACCCCCACCCACGGAGGAACAGCCCAACCCTCTTTCGTTCCGATGGTACGAAAACTAGGCTTTTGATACTTTGAAATACACCTAAAAACCTACGAGACTCAAGCGAATAGCGCATTTTATATACTGATCTTATTTAAACTATTAAAGTAAAAAAAATATAGTTTTACCTTGAACACAAACATCGGTAATACGCAGCGTCTCTCCCCTTCGGTCGGCCTTCATACGTAGGAAGCTTCCAACCCCGTTTCTAATTCGGAACTTCCGTTCAGGAATTTACATAAGTCGCATGTAAAAAAATATTAAATTCTTGAAACAATTCTTTAAAAAACTCTAATAACACGATAAATTAGCTCGACGTCACACCTTAGCATTAAAATACATATCCGTGAGTCCTTGTCGATTTAACGGCTATAATTGCTCTTGAGCTCGAAACGGCTAGTCCACTATCTCGGGGGTGAAGTGAAAAACTCGTGGGCTTCACCCACTCGTGTTTCCCTCCACCCCCTCGATATTGGACTAGCCGTTTCTTGCGCGCGAGCTATTATAACCGTTAAATCAACAAGGACTCACGGATATCTGTTACTTAATAATTCTTTTTAAAAACAAATAAATACGTTTTCGTTATGATTTTATGAACTGGAGCCTAACGACAAAAGGATTCGACAGGAAGTTGAAATAAGTAGTCTATAATTAACTAGCAATGTTTGAATACTGTTTTTAATTTAGCAGCCACGGCAAAAGCCTGAATAAAAAACAAGTTGTGTACTCCCTGCTCTCACAATAAATGTCACATCACTTAAACAGCTTTTTATATTTTGTTAATAGAGGGCAACAGGTGATAGAAAGTGTGGAAGACTTCTTACTATCACTTTACTGGAGGATGGGGGAGTGACAGTTTCCATGAGACCAGTGGTTAAAAAAACAAACAGCAAAATAAAAATATGTGTTATTTATCCGATGGGCCTTTCGTTTCTGACTCATATCGTGGTCTCGTCCCATCTCGTTGATGTCCTCTTCGAAGTACCTTTGTTGACTTCGCAGATGGAGGAAAAAAATCCTTCTAACTACCCTTTAGTGTTTTTGATTCATAATAAATATGTGCTAAACAAAAGTAAAGAGAAGTGTAACGTGGTGTTTAAGTAAAAAAAAAAAAACAGTTTGAACTAAACTTCACCAATATCAACTTACCAACTTTACGATAGTCCTATTGCGTCCCCGTACCATTATCCTCCTTTCTTTCAGGACTCCAATCTCTTCAAAACCCAGAGGAATACCAACATTCATCGGTTTCTCTTCCTTACCTCTATTCCCCAACCACTTCCCCGAGTAGGCGAGGTGGGCGACACTAATCTTCTCCAACACAGAAGAATCCGCCCACGTCCTGCTGCTGTATACCTACATTACCTAATCCGTTTTGGGGTGGGGAAGGATTACACCACTGCCTTTGCCTGCTCAGGTCTATTTTAAGCGAACAGTAGTATAACTCTTATAAAAAAGTTAAACGAACTACAAGAGAATCGTTTTAAATTGGTAATGCTTACTTCAAAAGTGTATTTAAAAAAATTTAGTGTGGTCAATCAACGTTAGATTCTCTTTACTTACCTTCAACACATATTTATTTTGAAACAAAAACAATACAGGATACTTAGGGTATTTTCCTACATCGGTGAAGTCAATAATCTGAATCAAGGTGCCTTTAAGGGGATATGAGTCGAGACAGGGCCACTGCACAGCATCCCGGGGCACTACACTGTGACCGAGGTTGGCACTAATGACCTAGCTGTCGACGCGCCACTAACCGTCAACACTAACCACGCCACTAAGATCATCTTTCCTGCTACCGGCAAAAAAATAATAATTATGTTTTCCTTTATACTGCTGAAAGTATTTTCTTTTAGGAAGAAATTTTTTAATCTAGAAAGAGCAAGGTTGGCTTTAAAGGTACGCACCTAAAGCGAATTTTGTGAATAGGCCCAAAAAAGGTAAGCAGCAACAGACAAGTGGTCAGAGTAACGGCCTCGAAACCGTGTGTACGCTGGCTTGAATCCCACCATTGTGCTCTTCTTGGGGGTCATGAAAGGAAGGGATCGCCAACACTTTGGCTATTTGTGCTGGCACTTTGACATAGCTAGCCTTATTGGCAAACAACTCAGTATACAGCCGAAGAGCGACAGATAAAAAACCGGTAGAAAAACGTAGAGGGAGGGAGAGAGACAGAGTGAAGCACAGAAATAAACCAACCAGACGCAGTGGGATAAAACGATACAGCAAATAAAAGCAGAATACGTGGCTGAAGAGCCACAGAAAGTAAGTACATAAGATACGGCTGGAGAGCCATGGAAGGTAAATGCAGAGAATGCGGCTGAAGAGCCACAGAAAGTAAATGTAGAAGAAGTGGCCGAAGAGCAACGGAAAGTAAATGCAGAAGATGCGGCTGGAGAGCAAGAAAAAGTAAATGCAGAAGATGAGGCTGGAGCGCATTAGACAGCAAATGCAGAAGAAGCGGCTGGAGAGCAAGAGAAAGTAAATGCAGAAGATGAGGCTG
>JAHWFP010225532.1:7568-22075 GCA_023313725.1 Lithobius niger
AGATACGGCTTAAGAGCCACAGAAAAACAATGCAGAAGATACGGCTTGAAGAGCCACAGAAAAACAATGCAGAAGGTACGGCTTAAGAGCCACAGGAAAACAATGCAGAAGATGAAGCTAAAGAGCCACAAAAAACAATGCAGAAGATGCGGCTTAACAGCCACAGAAACACAATATAGAAGATACGGCTAAAGGTCCACAAAGAATAAACATCTGACAAAATGAGTTTTGGCTGACGTTTATTTATCTAAGTGCAGAAGAGTAGAATGCAATGAAAAAAGAAATAAAGTAGACTTAGAGCCTAACGTTCAGCATAAGGACAACTGACCAATGAAATTATGCAACACTTACTGCACGAAATTCAAACCGCCATTTTGGGGAGACGTTGGAGCAGGCAATTCAATTCTCAAGCGACAACTTTGTCGAGAATCTCAAAAGAGTTGAAACATTCCCGTTTTAGAAGACAACGACAACTAACGAATAAACATTAGCCAAGACACGGTAAATGAGTTGTCAGATATTCCCGGCAGAATTTAATTTAATCCACATCTGTATTATGCGTGGAGTGTGTGCCGTGTGTATGGTTTGTTTTGCACGGCTTGACGTGTCTTGTTGTTGTGTTGAGAGAAGGCTAATTACGAACGAATGAGCCGACGTACGGATAAAATCCAGATGTTGTTCTGTCGTCTGGTGTTAGCGGAGCTGAAGGGAAACAAGAAATTAAATGTGGCTATGATGATGAAAAAAATCCTGTTTTGCTTTCATGGAGATGAGAATTTGGCGTAACCTACTTTTCGGCGTAAAATCGGATTTACAACTTTAAACCTCTACCTTTCAACAACTTTGCACAAAACCTTTCATCATTTTTTGCACAAACCTCTACTTTCAACATCTTCGCACAAAGCCCTTTCCCAAACCTGAACCTTTCAACAGCTTTGCACAAAATCCTTTTCCAAACCTCTGCCTTTCATCATCTTTGCAATAAACCCTTTCCCTTTCAACACCTTTGCACATAAACTTCCCATTAGCTTTCAACATCTTTGCACAAAATCATATCTCAACACCTTTCAACATATACCGCAGCCACAAAACCCTTTCCTTTCAACATCTTTGAACAAAACCTTTTCTCAATACTGTTCAACATCTTTTCCACAAAACCCTTTACCAACACCTTTCAACATCTTTGCACAAAACCCTTTTCCGAACCTCTACCTTTCAATATCTTAGCACAAAACCCTTTCCCAAGCTTCTTCCTTTCATCATCTTTGTACTAAACCCTTTCCCTTTCAACATCTTTGCACATACACTTCCTAATACCTTTCAACACCTTTGCACAAAACACTTTCCCAACACCTTCCAATATCTTTACACGAAACCCTTTCCCTAACCTCTACCTTCAACATCTTCGCACAACACACTTTCCCTTTTAACATTTTTACACGTATCTTACCCAATACTTTTCAACATCTTTGCACAAACTCGTATCTCAACACCTTTCAACATCTTAGCACAAAACCCTTTTCCAACACCTTTCAACATCTTTACACAAAACCATTTCCCAAACCTCCACCTTCAACATCTTCACACTACACCTTTTCCCAAACCTGTACCTTTCAACATCTTTGCAGAAAACCCTTTTCCAAATATCTGCCTTTCAACAACTTTTACATAAAACCCTTTCCCAAGCCTCTGCCTTTCAACATCTCTGCACAAGAGTCCAGGGTGCGCTGCGCCACTCACAAAATTGTCCCCTTTATATAAAACCGTGGGTCGACGACACGAGTGGAGTTCGACTTTGGCAAAGCCTAGTAATAAAGTCCTCTGACGGTGTTTGCATCTGCTCTTAAGTCCGCAAGAAAGATCGAGTTGGGTTAGCAAACGTACAGAGGCCCAAGAGATATTTTAACTAGAGCTTGTTGCAATAAATTATGCACGAAGCAAGTGACTTACTCTCAACAATAAGAAAAAAGAGAGGAAAAAAACCAGCAAACTAATTAGGGGTCTTAAAGGAATCTAATTGAATAAATACGCTCTCAGGAAACTCATCAATGTTTCACGTTTTTTTTTTCTTCTCTTTGTTTTCTTGGATTTCTGCGTTCAAATGCAGCGAACACAGAGAACTTGACGGGGGCGATTGCGTATTTTTCTTACGGTTTTCGGTTTGTGCTGGAGTTGGGTCAATAAATCAATTAAAGTTGCACTTTAACTTGCAACTTCAGAAACTTGTTTTAGCCTAACGAAGAAAACAAACTAAAACTCAATTAGCCTGAGAGAGAGAGAGAGAGATAGGTAATAAATTTTGCAATTTCTAGTAGGCCGGGATCGTCGGATTGGAAACGAGTTTAGGAGCTGTATCCAACAAAAATGAGGACTGTGCAGTCTCTGCAAAAAAAAAAATTATTTTTTTTATGGAATTACAACTTATGAAATCCACTCAATCTCGGTAGAGTCTCGTTCTCATCTCGTCTCGACCTATGGAAACGAGACCGAGCGTTTGGTCTTGGATTACGAGTCAGGAAATATTAGGCCTACGACCAAAGATTTATAGAAATACGAATGCAAACCTATACGTTTCCTTTTGAACTTGAACGTCAGACTGCATTAGCAGGAAACTGAACCCACGACCTTTGAAACCGAAGGATGAAGTCCTACCGACAAGCCGTACTGACTCGCTCGAGACACAGCCGACCGTCTCAGTATGGCTTAGCGGTGGATTTTGGCCTTTGGTTTCAGAGGTCGTTAGTTAATACTAAAACACCACTTACACACCACAAAAGGTGTATGCCCGTTATGCCGAAAAACCCGTTCTGCCGAATTTTTAGCAGTGGTTTAATTTTGGGCAAAAGGGGAATCTCGTTTTGCCGAATCAATTTTTTTCTCAAATTATCTGTCTCGCTCGCGCTGCCGCGCTCGCTGCAGCTAAACATATCACATAAGAAATGGCAAATAAACACAAATTCGTTCCAAGTCGGAATGCTTCTTTAACTTCTCCGATGTTAAATCGTTGAAGAATATTTTGATTCGGCGAAACGGGATTCCCCTTTCACTGAATTTTAAACAAGGGCTTCATTTTCAGCGAAATGGGTAATCAATCACCAAAGAAAAACCACAATTTTTTTTGAAAACGAGTCAAAATGGTTTTTTTTTTAATGTTTTGCCTCGAAATTGGGAGAAAATTCATTTGTGGAGTGAGGAGGAGGGGAAATAAAACGTTACGAATTGACTATTTTCAATGGTCACCTTGAAAACTATTGGGCCTCGAAAGCTGAACAGGACCGTTTAGGCTTCGGAAAAAAAAGTTGTGCATTGATTGCTTCATTCTGAAATGCATCTTTAATTTTTGGTCGTATTTTTTGGGTCTTCCCTCTGAAATGACTTCACCGGTCTATAGTTAACACACGTTAGTCAAGTGGTACCTTCTTGTACTTGATTTGGGCTTTTTTTTTCTACTTTTCCACGTCGACAGCCTCAAGTAGAAAGATAGCTTGTTGCCCTTTGCCTTGTAATTTGTTTTTCTTTTTTTAAATTTATAGCATCTTCCCTTTATTTTTTTTTTTTACTACGGTTTAGGGCCAAACCTCAACTGCGTTGTATGGGAATTTTTATGGACAAACAATGTATAGAAAGGCGTTTCTTTTTTCCCCTTTTTTTCCCCCATTTTTTTTCCTATTTTTTTTTATGGTGCTTTATTTTATTTTTAAATTTACGTATTTCACATCTTTTCGCTTTCGCCTGGCTTTTGTATCTCGTTTCGAATAAACAAAAGGGGAAAAAAAAATAACAAGACGGAAAACGAAAGACGCAAAAAAAATAAAAAGTTGAAGATTTCGGTCGGTCGGCCGAAACAAAAATCACCAGAGGGCAAAACATTTTCTGGTTTTCGTCGACCACAAAACTCGTTCCGCCAAAATCGCTTTCAGTTTAAAGGAGCGAAAGAAGTATTATTCGGTGCAGGAGTTGAAGCTGATACATTTTATTATTCGGCCGTTAATGCGAACTACACGAACACCATCGATCCACAAATTGAACTCTTAAAATATCACGCAAAAAATAAAAAAATAAATAATAATTAACTACTGCTTTCAAAGTCAGGTTAGCAGATATGCATTTACGAGCTGAACTGACTTAACTATTCAGGAATAAAGGAAAATTTAACAACAAGACCGACAGAGAGAAATTAGTACTAAAAATAGATATACCGGTAGGCCTTTATTGTGATTTAACATAATCTTGCTTCCTATATATGGCGACGAATAGAAATTGGTCCACACAAGTCACTAGGGCAGTGACATGACGTAGTATTATTGTATATAACTCTATGGTAGTGTCAGTAACTGGGTTAGCTGCAAGGAGCACTGGAGGGTAAAAAGAAGGTCGTCTTACTGAAGTCAATGATATTAGACTGGATTTCTTACGCCTATAACGCGCGATTTTTGTTGTTGGAGAAAACAACTTTTTTTTAACCTAAGAAATCCGCTCTCAAAGCACTGTCTTGACTAGAAGTGCCGTTTTTCCACTTACATTTTAATCTAGTGCACATTGTAGCGATTACCTCCAAATGGTGTCTCGTAGCCAATATGACGTCACTTGAGGGTGCTCTATAGAAATTGGTCCACACAAGTCCACAGAAACTAAATGAAGCTGCCAAATCGCGTGCTTATCGTGCAAACAGACTTCAGCTCATTAATACGTTAGATTTTAAATCACAGGATGAATTACGGAAGAGTAATACAAAAATATACAGTTCCACGTTCTGAAACCGAAAGTATATTTTCGAAAGTGAAAGTAGCGCTTACCCATAATGCACATGCATGAAGCCAATGCATGAAGCCTAATGCCCATAATGCCTAATACCCATTACCCATAATGCCTAATGCATGAAGCCTAACATTCCAAGAGTCGAACCTTGTGTTCCAAACGTCAGGAAAACAAGGCTACAGCGTGCAACATACATCAAACTGGCGCCAACTGGAGTCAACTGGAGTCAACTGGCCGAAGCGAGCAAGGGCAAATACTCGACTGACTTTGAGTTTTCTGTGTGTGTTTATCTGTTTGGCAAACACGATAATGTTCGCAATTTAGTTCTGACTTGGCTGAAATTTCCTGACAAGGGAGCGCCACGAATTCGTAGATGAAGTTTCTATCTCAAACATTATCGCAGCCACTTTTTCGTTGGAACGGCTAAGCCGGTTTTTAGTTGCGGCGGCAAGTAGCCCGACCGATAAAGCTAGTGGTCCCAAGCACGACATGAACAACATAAAAGCCATTTGCCATAAATATACCAGAGTGAAAGTTATTAGAGTGAAGGATGTTGAAAATAGGCTAATTACAAATGGTAAATAAAAATTTAAAAAACACCATTACTGACAATTTCATAATAATTGTCTGTTGAAACGACGCGGCTGCTTCTTTTACCATTTCCACAGCAAATCTCGCGATTGGCGGCCGCGCTATCCAGATGCGCTTGTAGAGATCAAGAACGTTGGACGTTTTCGCTTCCTTGGTAATCGAGAAAGTTTGGCTCATATACATTGTTATTAAGGCTTGATTATGACGTCAGCGACTACATCCGAACGCAGCAGAACGTCCCAAAAGCTTCTGCTTACCGGAAGTGACGTCACACTTCAGTGCGATTGATGGATTTGTGGAGTGCACGCGAGATGCCCATAGACTTCTTCCCTGACTTACACTACTTCCTATAAGCATAAGGTCATCACTGACGTCTTCATCTATATAACCTTCATAAAATCGTAATTTAGACAGTCAACTATAGATACCGCACCATATCTCGTCAAAGACTACGCGGCGACCTGGCGGTAGTTGCGTCTACTAGTATTTCTCTCATATTGCTTTGCCTCCGTGCTGCTTGGTACGCAAAAGCATTAGGAGACAAGGCCAGCTGCGATAGCACCTCCGTTCCTCGCTCCGCTCCACTCCCGGCCAGTCAGCTTTGTGTTCTTCCGATATATTCGTTTGTGACAGAAACGCCAGGAGTCGCCAGTACCGTACGGTGTGTGAACCTAAAGGGATTGGCATATCTAAACAAAATGTATGTGGGAAAATTCGTAGTTTACGCAGCTGCCTGTTAAAACTTTAAACAGAGAAAGAATAACGAAGACTAACGATGATGAAATTGCGAGATCTGGCGCATACCGGGGTGGGGGGGGGGGGGGGTTCTTCCGCATTCAGTTACTCCAGATACAAATTCCCTTGGGTTTTCAGGCCGTGCGGTACTGGACGACTCCTACCGTGTCTGTCACTGACTGATACCGGAAGAACACAAAGCTGACCAGGACCTGGAGTGGAGCGAGGAACGCAGCTACTATCTCAGTTGGCATTGTTATCAGAGGCATTGGTGGCATTCGCAACAAACACCATGGCCCCACATACGCTTTGCAGAGGCAAGACGCGATGATAACGCCTGCATTACACACAGGGGCTTGTCGTCCGTCGCTCACGCATTGCATGGCTACAGAGTCTATAGAGCAGTGACACGACGTAGTATTATTGTATATAACTCTATGCTGGAGCCTTAATGGGTTAGCTGCAAGGGGCACTGCAGAGAGAAACAGAAGAGCGTCATACTGAAGCCGATGCTGTGAAGAGTGATTTCTTAGACCTAAAACGCGCGATTTTTGTTGTTGGAGAAAACAACGTTATTTTAAGCCTAATAAATCCGCTCTTCCGTTGTTTTTCCCTCCAAAACCCATACTGGTGCCAATATGGCGGCAAATGTCACTGCTCTATACAAAGGGGTGAAAACCAGCCAGAAGTCATACCGTAGAACAATTGAGCGTTATAAAATTTTACGCTTACGCGCTATTATCATCAATGGAACTCGCGCTGCACGTCGTTATTGATAAATTGTCTCACGTTCGAATTCTTTATTTGTGCTCGTACTTTGGCCAGAGCGCCCTGAGAAGCGTTTTAACGTCGAGGTAAAAAGCCCCCGGCCATTACCGGAAGTTGACTGGGAGATAGCAAAAACGGAAAGGCTTCTCAGATCGCTCTGGACAACCTAGTGGTACAAATTACGACTTAGAACGTGAGTGAGACATGTTGACAACAAAAACTTTCAGCGCGAGTTCCAGTGATTATAATAGTGATCATAACAAAAACGGATTGTTCTACGATATGATTTCTGGCTCTTTTCACCCCTTTCATTATATATATAGTACCCTGTATCTATGCGACGCGCGAGCTACGGGCGACAGGCCCCTGTGGCATTACAAGCCAAACTGCATGCTGCAGTCGCGAGATGTGCTGGTGGATTTGGATTTGTCACCAACGATTCACTCCTTGCTGTACCATTCTGACGACATGACGCGACCTAAACACGGGAAAAACGGAACTCGGCGACACCGAGTTTGGACAGCGGGTGTTCCGGTTCCCCGGGTGTTTTAGTGAGCTCGTCCTATCTCGTTCGGGGGAGGGGAGGGGGGTCTCAACGAGTGGCCAAAATGCACCCAAGAGAGTGGAGTCAACAGAAATCACTGGAGACGCCAAGACCAAAAGAAGCGGGCCAACCAGCAAGCAAGTAAACGTGAGTTTACGTCCTCGGAGAAAGAGAGAGAGAGAGAGAGGGGCTGTCTTCCCTTATCGATTGGCCTTGCCAGAAGACCTACACACACAACCAGCGTGGCATTGGATCAGTTCACTTACAAGGCGAGGGGTGGTGGGGTTCTCTCGGTTAGAGAAGGAGGACGGGTAAACTGAAAAGTCACGCTGCGTCGCGTCATGAAACAAACACACGCCTTTAACTTGGAAGATTCAACGGCAGCCGCTTAATTTAAAACGCTTATTAAATTCACCACAATACCGTTTGTTTAGCAAGAGTGGGATTAAGAAATGCGGCTGAACAAGACAAAACAATTCATTTTATTCATTTTAATCGGAGACAAGATTACTTTAAAGGTGCTTGCTCCATGTGCTGTTGCCGCGGCGCATACAAACACTGGGACTTGAATTTTGAATTATTTCATGACTCTAACACCAAATCGGTGGTGCCCAGAGGGAAAGTCATTAGTGAGGCCGGGAAGGGGAAGGGGGGAATGCAATACTGATATATATGTATTAAAGGTGCCTATTCACGATTGTCAGGTTGCAGCATCTACCGCCGTCTACCATTATTTAGTTCCACATAGCACTTGATTTCCACAAGCGAAGGAATGCGCAAAGAGATTTATTTTTGCACAACAAACTATAGCCACGTGCCTCCTTAATTATTGAATGCAAATTTGGTGCGTCCACGTGCACCAGGAAGCAAGCGGTCAAGGTCAACGGGCATCACTGTCACTAGATGGCGCCCATCTAGCGGTTCAAAATCTGCGTTTCAAAACTATCGATGTATAGAAAAAAGCGCCCATGATGTCGTTAGGCTTAACTTTACCGCTCGCTCTCTGATGCACGTGGGCAGACCAACTTTACACTCAATAATTAAGGAAGCACGTGGCTTGTTTGTTATGTAAAAATTAATTTATGTGTGCATCCTCCTCGTGTTGAAAGCAAGGGCTAGACAGAACTGGATATCCGCAAATGGCTATAGATTGCTACAGCTTGTCCTTTCACGGCAATCCCCCTTTATTGAATGTCACAACACGACATCGCCAAAACACAAAACGACGACACCAGAACAAGAACCTAACCCATCAACACAACAATCAAGAAAAATTACCATTTATATAATTTTTATTAGCGTTTTGATGCTGGCGATAACCATGTTTATTTAGACTGGGGTCACTTATTAGCCTTTCGAAAAATTCAATATTTTAGAACACTACTACGTTTGCTCACGTGACTAGATTCGAACCAATAATATCGATTTTTTTCCCCCCAACTGTGTTGTTATTGCTATGCAGCCATCCGAGCGGTGGTACTCTGGGGCACTGTAGTGACTCAGGTTGGCGCTAATGACCTAGCTGTCGACGCGCCATCGCTGATTGTTAACTATACCGACGTCATTCGTAATGATAATTATATAACTCTGTATTCACGACAATAATAGCTCATTCGTTACCATGCCAACGGATTGTTAAGCGCGAACCAAGTTTAATGTTGTTATCCCATTGATTCAGTCCTCCTTTCCTTCCTATGTTGTATCGTATACAAATAAGTAACTGATATTTGACTCCCTAACTAGAACTTAATCCTCCTTAATCCCCCAACGTCCCAATGTGTGTAACCTCATGCCCCAAACGATCACATATTTATCATCTCACATTCCGTAAGTAATTAGATGGCTAATTATGCACGTGACGGGCGAGCTATAATTTAACATCAAACCTGAATATTAAATCATCTTAGACAGAAAGATGTCATTTCTTATACATCGTTGTCACAATTCCACGACCACCAATGCCATTCCCATCAAATCTGTACCCTCCAAGATCTGCCCCTATATATTTATGGTGCATCGGCTGGGAATTGAACCCGGGCCACCCGCCTGGCAGGCGAGCATTCTACCACTGAACCACCGTTGGCATCCCAATCACAGATGTAACTTCCAAGATCCACCCTTATATTTTTATGGTGCATTGGCTGGGAATTGAACCCGGGCCACCCGCTTGGGAAGCCAGTATTCTACCACTGAACCACCGATGCCATCCCAATTACATGTTACTTCCAAGATCCGCCACTATACTTTTATGGTGCATCGGCCGGGGAATTGAACCCGGGCCACCCGCTTGGGAAGCCAGCATTCTACCACTGAACCACCGATGCCATCCCAATCACATCTGTAACCTACAAGATCCGCCCCTATAGTTTTATGGTACAGCGGCCGGGGAATTAAACCCAGGCCACCCGCTTGGTAGCCAGCATTCTACCACTGAACCACCGACGGCACCCAAACCCCATCTGTAACCTCCAAGGCCCGCCCCCATGTTAAGTCAAACTCCCTCACCCCCAAGTGTTAAAACCCAAACAGGTATGTTAAACACGTACTTTAACACGTACGGCTCTCTTATTAAGAAGAAGAAGAAGAACTGGTTTATTGAATCAGGCAAACGGAACAAAGCTCCGTATGTGCCCTCACCCCACAAGAGCTAATGCTCGCGTGTGGTTTGTTGGCTACAATAATAAAAATTAACTAAAAAACACAAGAATTACATATCTCAACTTATGAAACAAATGCAAAGTTTGTGTCCATCGTAGACAAAAAAAATTAAAATAATACCAGTAAAAAATTATTGCCACTGTTATAAGCAAATGTTACAATTTTTATTAGCAACTTTTACTACCATTTTTATTACTATTTGTATTACTATTTTTAAATACAATTTTTAATAATAGCGACTGCAAAGTTACTATTATTAGCAAATGCAGTTATTACAATCATTATTAATAAATGCAAAGTTAAGGTGCATCGTAGGAAAAATAATCACAACAGTCAAAATAAATAAACATGCTACAAATAAACACCGAAAATCAAGATAACAAAAAGTGCTGAAACACACCTTATAATAATAATCTATGATTTCATCACACCTACCCTATTTAAACTTTAACCTTTATTGTATGCGCAGGGTAAAAAAAAAAAAATTACACCCATGAATCTTCTACCCTCTCATCTCCAAACAATGGATTGAAGCACGGGCGCCACACAATGTATAGGCGGCCCTAATGATCGCCCGAAGCGAGGGAAAGTTGAGGACCCTATTGTCGCGCCCGCCGCGTACCATAAGCTTATCAGGAGCCACCACTTCACGACACCAGCGACACCATCAACGATAGAAGCCATCGTGACGGACGGATGCGGAACCAACGGCGGCGGAGTACAACCTTTTGAATCACTCGTTGCCAGACCCATTAAAAGGCCATTGTTGGCCAGCTTTTGGAGGCTCTGAAAGCCCCGCGCCGGCGTTACAAACACCTACCAAAGACTGGCTAGCTCAAATGTTCAGCGGGAGGTCCGGCCAAAGCCGCGCCACTGGCCACCAGCAATTAGTTCACAATAAAACAGTTGCAGCACACAACATTAACCTTCGGTGTGGACCCCTGGCTGACAATTCACCTACAACCCATTAATCAGGATTTATTCAAAAGGCCTGCAGCAGCACCATCTCCTGGATGTAGAAGTTAGCGCCTCCAACACACCCGCCCAACCCCCCTCCCCCCGACTCAACCCCATACAACAATACGCGTCCCTAATTACCCGGACGCCCCGAGGTGGCCGGATTAAACGGTCACGTGACACCTCTCGAGCCCGTCCCCGAGTCAAAGGCCAGAAAGAAGGTTGCTGGGTTGCGTGACATTAGCCAACAAATTTGCGTTCCGGCTCCAATTTCATTTTACTTTGTCGCTAGCTATACAAGTATATGCAATATGCGTACGTGCGTGTGTATGACGGCGTGTGTGTGTGTGTGTGTTCATCGGATATGCTCAGTCACGTCTTGGTTGGGTTCAGTTTCAGCGTGGATATCCAAGACACTGACGTTCAAACCAAATGAGCGAAGGCGTTTATTTGTTCTACTGTACAAATTCAATGGGTCGACTCACGCTCGTAAACAAAATGATCCAATTTACTTCGTCTCCTTCAGCAAAATTTACAACAAGAATTATTTACAACGTGACATCGATCAACTCGAATTCGTCCTACAAAACGGCAAAGAGCATCTCTGCCGCTTGTAGCTACCCTTTTGCGAGTGTCTCTGGCGGTAAAACGTTCTTTTCATTTTACAGCAAGCTTCCCGCCAAAAGCCAAGTTGCAAAGAAGTTGCAAAGAATGGAACGTCAGTCTTCGTGACAAAGTTGTTGCTTTATACGGTGTTCGATGGCTGGCAAATGTATCCAAAAAAAAGTCTTGCTTGTCGAACGGGGAAATGACCCATAATTGCTGATAATTACTTAATAACTCATTAGGTGTTCGAATGGAGATACGGCCAAACCTTACAACTGTGCGTTTTATGCTTGGTCAAATATTCTGCCGAATATCTGGTGTCGACTATAGGGCGTGTGTGTGTGTGTGTGGGGGGGGGGGGGGGGTGCCAGTCGCCTTCACGCTTTGAAATCTATGGCGGACGACGTTATTATGTCACCCGACGAAACGAACAGTGACTGCAAATGTTTAGTTGGTACGTACTTTTTCGTACTGATGACGGCTTTTTTTTTACAAGATAAGCACGCAAATTCCTTTTCCGCGTTAATTACGTCACAAAATGCCTCAAGGGCGAAATTATCGTTAAAGCCACGAATGATACGTGAACTTTTTTTTTTGAGGGGGGGGGGGGAGATTTTCACTCATCCTTGCAAAGGCGGCAACAAATCCACCTTACCTCTCTGGAAAAGCGAAGAGTCCGTGGAGACATATTTGTTCTATTTAAACTTTTTAATTTACGACTTGCATCGCTCTTTTAGTGAATACGTGAACGTGAACGAACTGCGTAAACGGAGAGGTCATTGCTACACCTTATTGAAACAAAGGGTTAGAACCAAACTGTGGATAGTTCTCCATCTGGTTTAGAGCCATTACACCTTGGAACTGCCTTCTGGAACACGTCGTGAAGGCTCCGTCTTTTCAAGACCTTCAAGAGACATTCTGAAGAACTTTATAACTTCCAGCAGACTTTCGTTCGCCTGCTGGGCCATATAAGTTTTTTTTTTTTTTTGACATCATTATATTATGTTATGTTAACGCGTTCTTGTTAGGAGTTGCCTACAGCATGAAAACTGTAAGCCATTTCAAGCGTTGTGCATGGTTGGGCCATACGGTTTTCGACGCCAACAACATCATTTTCGCCGGTTTAAAAGACGTCGTTTTGTTGCTTCGTCTTTCGTAGATTCTCATAACAAATTCCCTATTTCTATTACATAAATTTGATTTAAAAAATACCACAGTTTAGGCCAACGTGGTAAAAATACTAAACGGCCCTAAAGAGTGTTCGCAAAGGGTGCATTAGAATCGGCAAGTTAAACAGCGGAGTTACAAAGAAGAAAGAGAGAGAGAGAGAGAAGGCGTCACACCAAGTCCATGGCCTCCCCCAAGGTTTCATACTGGGTCCGTTACTGTTTCTTTTTGTTTAAAGCGTGCGTGAGGCAAAATGGGTATTAAGATAAGAATTGTTTAACTTAAATCAGTGGCGTGAAAACACCTAGCCACCAAAATAAACGCTTCTGCTGAAACAAAACTCAATGAACCCAACATATTTTGATTTCAGAAGATTTAAAACAAATTGAGGAAGGGTTCATCAATCCACTATTGGTTTTTCCGTTACAATTTTAGCTACGACTTACCATTCGTTCAAGAATCTACTAAGTCAGTAAGGGACCAGTCATTATTTATCGCCGGAGGGAGTGGCGGAGGAAATTGCGGGGGGTCATGAAGTTTTTGGATCCTCTCGCCGTAATGGTACTGATAGCTTCAACACCTTGTAAACACCCACATGCGGGGGGGGGGTCAAAAACACACTGAACAACTGGAAGAAAAGTCATTTTTGGACCTCAAAAATGGCGCTTTCAGCCGTCTAAATTTCTAAAAATACCTCAGCTTCTGGCAAGCTCCCCTGATTCCCCCCCCCCATGATGTGAGTGTTTACAAGGTTTTGAAGCTATCAGTACCATTACAACAAGTATAGTTTTTACAAAGAACTTTGTAGAAAAGCCTTGGCATGCACCTGGTTTCTTGGCTTCTTCTTTCTTTCAGGTGTTGACTATGTTACGGATGTGTCTTTTTCGTTAAAAACGAGACACGTGTCCTTACAACTAATGGTAACTGTCGGTGTGGAGAGCTACCTACTTAGTTTGGCTACAGTACTAATCTTGGCTACAGGAATCACCTGCAGACAGTTTCAATAGGTATACGAAAAGCGCTTTTTTTGGGGGGGAACACATTATTTTTGTACCTTGAGTGGGGAGGAGTCAAGATATTTTCAGGGTCTCGAAGTGGGGGGGGGACGGTCATCGAAAATTTGGTGGTCACATTTTCATTTCCTCCGCCCCCCCCCTCACCCTCTCTCCAGCCGGTCATAAATAATGACCGGTCCCTAATCACCCAGCTACAACAATGTCAGCTACACAGTTGCGCGCGCACACACACACACAAACAAACACACACAAACAGCTATTCGTCAAGCCACGTCGTCATGTTCTACCTTCTTGTAGCACACTAGCGTTTCTTTTTGAGCCGTCGACCTCGACCGTTGCGCCTTGTTGGCTTGTCAAGCGGCAAAGAAGAGACTCTAGAACAGTAGGGGAAGGGGAGGGGAGAGACAGAAAGAGCCAAGTGTTGCAACCAAGGGAATGGGGTACCAAAGTGGTTTGGGTTTGGTGGTGGTGGTGGTGGGGACGGTAGGGGGATGGGTTGGGGAGGTTAAAAAAAAAAAGGGAGCAGGTGGATTCTCCCGAGGCAATCCGTCATTCCGAAGTAGGGACGCGGATGACGTCTAAAAACGACGCACTCTACTCAACCAAGCAATTGCGGCTTTTTCCCCACAACGCCACGCAGCTAGGCGCAAAATTGCTGACGTCATCAGAAACAGAGCTATAAACTCTTCATGAAGAAGAGAAAAAAG
>JAHWFP010225533.1:4492-17144 GCA_023313725.1 Lithobius niger
TTTGGGAATGGAATGGGAGGACGCCACTTCGAATCCGAGTGCATAAAAATGCCTTACTGTACGTCGTCATTGCTTGTGTAAGTTTTCGTCGTTGGTTCATTTTGAATTACCTTTGTCGGCAGCTTTTCGATCGTTAAGGTTGTAATTCACATAATTTTTCGAGTTATTGTGTGAGACGATCTGCAAATCACTTTTATTTGTTGATTTATAGCTTTTGTGTTTGCAGCATCAGCAATAAAAATTGGCGCCCGAAGCCGTTACCCTCATTTCGTATGCCTCAGTTTAGCAATTGCCTCAGTATGCCTGCAGTTTAAATGTAAAGCTTTAAACGATGGCTTTTGCATGCAAATTGAGAAAACAAAAATGACGGGAAGGGGTGCTAGTTTAAAGCCCACTAAAGAGGTAACGGTCGTTAAGAATAATACTCGTGTTTATAATTTTCAAATTTACTTTAATGGTCCCTAAATGGCATTCTGAATTAAGATGAGTAAAAAAAAAAAAGGGGGGGGGGCTTACAGAAGATCTCGTAGAGCTGACAAGAGACACTGACTGAGAATACAAGGCTAAAAACTTGCATTCGAATGTTACCGCGATCCACTGTTTGGGTCATGGGTGAGTTTAAAACAAAACACTGGTTACCAGTATGAAACGCTAATATACCAGGCGGTAGGATAGACGTCAAGAATTAAGAAGGAGGTAGTTGAACAGGAAGTTACGTCAGTGTTTGACATTACGCGCGTGGAATAGAGGGAAAACTATGGCGCCCTATATGTTGCTATGGCGTGGTAGCCTATTACCCGAAAAGTATAAGTTGGGAAAAACATCGGGGAAAAGATTCGAGGCATGATTCAAGTCAGGTTTGGGGGCCGGGGGGAGGGGAGTGAGGCATGGCTTCTTTCTTGGTTTTAAATTGAAAATTGCTACGAAAAGCTGCTCTAAAAAATGCTCCTCCCCTCCTTACCCCCTGGGTACCCCTCATCTCGGTCAGGGCACGATCACCGCCCTGCCTGTCAGTGTCACGGATACAGTTATCGCGTGATTCTATCACCCATGGATAGCCTCTTATCGATGATATACATCAGATTTCAGATTTTATTAAGGGCATAAGCGGCCCGAAGCCAGGCGCCCTGTTATAGCAAACTAATACTACACCTATAGTCCTAATACAGTGGTAATATATGATGATGTCATGTTGTCACAATGCCCCGTTTGTTGTCGCTTTGGTTGGCCCTATTTGTTTCTTTTGGGGACCGGAGGCTGACTGCTTAAAGTTGCGTGAACAAGACATGTCGTAATGTTTCGTTTGTTACTGCTAATCAACATTCACGTTGCTGGCTGCTCGCCCATTTTCATTGGTCCCGTGCAAGGGATGAACACGCTCGCCCATTTTAATTGCTACCGTGCGAAGAATGAACATGCGATGCGCCTCCTTTTTTGCTGAACATGCTCGTCCTATCGCATTAATTTCTACGTTTTGATTGGTTGTCACAATGACTGTCTTTCCCCGTTACTGACCCTCACCTATACTCCGACCTAAGCGAAATGTATGTATAGATATCACGAAATACCAGATTCTTTATACAGGGTGGAACATATAACTTTACCCAATAGGCTTATATACACACAGCAATGCTGCGTAGATCAAAATGGACCCTTCGTAATATCTAACGCAGATGCTTGATATGCCCACCTTCTCGCGCTAAGCACTCTTCACTCCTGCTAACGAATGATGCACGAACGTTTCTTAGCACGTCAGGCGTGATGTCTGCAACTGCTACTCGAATCCGGTCTTTAAGGTCATCGAGCGACAAGGGTTCTGTTTCATACACCTCGTTCTTAATTAAACCCCAAAGGAAGTAGTCCAACGGAGAAAGATCGGGTGACCTCGCTGGCCATGGAACTGGTCCACCCCTATACCAATCCAGCGGTTGGGGAACTGGTCATTCAACCACTGTTTAACATGTAGATAATAGTGGAGTGGTACTCCTTCCTGTTGCAGGAACCACATGTTCACTCTCACCGCTATAGAGCAGTGACACGACGTAGTATTATTGTATATAACTCTATGCTGGAGCCTTAATGGGTTAGCTGCAAGGGGCACTGCAGAGAGAAACAGAAGGGCGTCATACTGAAGCCGATGCTGTGAAGAGTGATTTCTTAGACCTAAAACGCGCGATTTTTGTTGTTGGAGAAAACAACGTTATTTTAAGCCTAAGAAATCTGCTCTTCCGTTGTTGTCCCCTCCATTTTTATGTAGTGCACCTTGTAGTTATGCCCTCCAAAACCCATACTGGTGCCAATATGGCGGCAAGTGGCACTGCTCTATAGTGGCAAACCATAAAGGGCATTCAACAGTTCCGTTTGCAGGAGCTGCAAATACCTTTGCCCATTAATGGTCCCATCAAAAAAGATTGGTCCAGTGACCTTGTTTCCAATGATGCCCGCCCAAAACATTGGTTTTAAACCGAACTTGGAAGTAGTTTTGACGTAACCCATGTGGATTTTGATCGGACCAACAATGCATGTTGTGTCTGTACACTGTGCCATCCCTGAAAGGATGCCTCTTCTGAAAACAGCACATGTTCTACAAAAGTTGGAGCGTCGCATTCATGAGCCATTGCATAACCAGGCAAAAGTCCTGTCTCCGAAACATGTCGTCCTCAGTCAGAGCTTGATGCAGATGAATGCGGTATGGGTGATATTTTTTCCTATGCAGAATCCGAAGTACTGTGCTGTGGATTATCCCTAGTTGTCCACCAATACCTCTGCTATACTTATGTGTGGCTTGACAGCCACAAGAGCCAGGACCTTCGCTGCCCTTCATTGCCGACTATACGATCCCGTCGTGGTCCACGCCGCGGTTCAGCAAACGCACCACTTTCTCTAAGCCTGGCTACAAACATTACCGATGGTTCGTGGAGCCGGCTGTCGTCGATCGGGATACCCTTCTTGACACTCTCTTGTGGCTTGCCTTTCATTTCCATTGCATAAACCCCCACACTACGACCATGCCCGTTTTCTCCGAACTTGTGTACACTGGCATTTGTAACAGTGCCGTTTTATTTATAAATGTTATGGTATACAGATGACCAGAACTACTGAAGACCTGTTTGCAGTGCTATACCAGGTAAGAACAACATTAAACAAACGACCATATTCGATGCCAACTTTCGCTTACAAATAAACTAGGTAGGAATTACAAAAAATACAAAACAATTCGAGGCCAACTTGGCTCAGAAATGTACCAAGTAGAATACAGCCAAGTCCTATAGCTTACATGTAATGGGATTAGACTTATAGGATTTCCTAGATCGCAACATTCTATATTAGGTGGACTTTTTTCGTTTCTATTAGATTCCACTCATGTAGGCTATGTATAGGCATATTAGTTTTAGGCCTATTGGCTATAGGCCTATATGTTCTAAATGTAAGCCTATTGGGTAAAATTCTCCGTTCCACCCTGTACATATATCTGATAAGTACCAAAATACTCGATATTTTTTATTTTTATGAAAGTATCACGAAAGTTTTCAACCCTGCCGACATGTCATGTCGAACGACATGCTCGACAAAAGTCGAAAAACGATGGCTGATTTAGCACTGGTTGTAGTAAAGCCAGTGAGCGAACCATGCGTTACGTTTTGCTAACGAGAACGAAACAAACTGCTCGCGGAGAAACGTTCGATCTTCCAATTAGTGGCGCTCAGATTAAGGGATTCAATTTGTCGTTAGATCTATACGTGGTTGGCTCCCCAAGAGATGCTGGCTGTGTGAGAATTAACGAAGGAAAAAAATGTAAACATTGCTAAAGCTGGCAGCTTGAACTTGTTTGTCGTTTGGTGGTGTTAGAGCACGTTTATGCAGCCACTCGCTTTAGCATCCTCGCAGCTAGACGCTCGAAATCACCTCAAATTCCAACATGGTGGCGGTTTTATGTCTGCCGCCTCGCAACGAAAACAGCAAATAACGTGAGTTTAGAAGTGTTTGGGAAAATTGTTTCGTCACGAGGAATTCTTTATATTATTGGCATGGATTAGAAGACTACAAGTATTTACTCAAACGACGTCGGATTTAGCTAATCCATTTAGCGTTGTTACCATGGCAATGTCACCTTTGCCATCGCGATTGAGTTCTACCTGCGAGAATGCAAAGGCGAGTCGTTGCGTAAACATGCCCTTACTCCTACAACCAGCAGGAATTCGTAACAAGTTTTGTTTTGGGCGATATAGTTATTAAGAAATCCTTCCGTTTGAAGACATGGTATTAAACGCCACCGTAATGCCCGCCGCGCACCGCATCAACCAAATCACCTTACGACAAAACGTTTTGTGGTATGGCCAAACCAGACTAGTTGCTCGCGGCTGCATGGTGTAAGAAAGATATCAAAATTGAACGTTAAACGCAACACAAACCAACACGAACCATACAATTGCAGCAATTTTGAACTTGTATAGGCTCCAGAGTTGGACTGGGTCACTTTTTTTTTTACCCAACCCGAAAATAGATTGACCCGGGGCCCAGTGCCCCGGACTGCACCAGTGACTCGGTGACCAAAAGATACGGATTGACTTGGTGACCCGGCAAGACCCGGTGACCCAGCTGGACCCAGTGACCCAGCGACCCGGCCAACATGACTACTTGACCCAGTGATCCGCCCAGACCTAGATTTACCTGATGACCCAGTCGGATCTTGGGTCAGGAAGGGAAACAACTGAAAATAAGGTCCGAGAAATATTTGTACTGTAACCCCCCCCCCCATCCCGTAAGCAACTCATCTTCGGCAACAATTCTCCTGCCTTTGAAACGTCCACTTAGCGAAATTTTTAACTGCAAATAATGCTTTACTTGTTCACTTTAATCAATCAAATACGAGTCTTGGGTTCCCTCCCCCCCCCACCCACCCCTCCCGGCTGATTAATGATGAATGTGCCGCTGTAACGAAGCGATAATATGTTACAAGAGTAAAACGCTGGATTTGCTTTCCTTAAATGGGATCTAAACCGATATTCTTTCGCCAGATAGAATAAGTTGTGGTGTAAATATGAAGCCTTACTGCTGTACTGGATTACTATAAGCCCGTTTTCGCCAACTGTCAGAAATTAATTTTGTAATGTACTTTTTTTTCTTCATTACAACGCTTCAGCGAACGGGGAATGCCCGCGTGTGGGGCAGCGCTTCTGTTGGGATATGATTACGCATTAACTGAATCTAAAAGGTATTTTTTTTGGGGGGGGGGGGGGAGGGGTTTGGGATGGAGAATGAATCAATTTTTGACAAATGTTGCAAAAAGGTGGACAGTATTTAATTCAATTACCCATCCAAATTTAACTACGTCTAGCAAAGGGGAGGAATGGAAGGAACGGGAGTGGGGAGGGGGAGGATGGGAGAAAAGAGGGAAGGAAGAGGGGAATGAGAGGTTCAGGAAAGGGGGTGTATTCAGGAAAAAAATTGTCCGTCACATTGAACTGGTAAAACTACTCTTCAAACCAGATGAACGCAGCGAAACGAAACCCTGCACGATTGAAACCCCGGGCGAAGCCGGGTACGACTACTAGTTACTTATAATCCCTTAATCAGTGAACATACATTTTAAAAAGAGATACTTTTTTCTAAGTGTAACACATTCGCTACTCGAATTTGGCACCTCTGTTAGCTTTTTTGGGCGGGGCCGCCCCCCCCCCCCCTCCGTACCCCCACCCGGTAAGGCACGGCCCCGCTGACGGACAAAGGTTTTCTTAAACGTAGAGACCGTACCGAATAAAATAAAATAAAATAAATTAAAGCAGTACCGGAAGAAAGCAAGATTATGTAACCCAATTCGCAACAAAACCACTTTAACACTGAGTCAGATCGTATTTTCTCTTCCAACTGCTGGTTGAAGGTGCTGTCACAACACGTTCTGGGAGTGCGTTCCAAGAATTAATGGCTCTCACAGTGAAGCAAGACTGTCCAACAATGGAGCGGATTCGTGGTTTCGTCAATTCATGCGGTGTCCTCTGGTTTGCCTGAGAGTCGACCGTTGAAAACACTGGTCGACGACGGGCAAATGACTTCGCCAGACAGAATTTGACGAATCTTGATAGGGTTACCTCTTAAACGCCAATCAACAAGGGTTGTCAGGTCAAGCCTTACTCAGTCTATAAAGTGAACAATACTGAGTGATACGACGTATAGTGCGAGTGTAAAGGGTGGTAACGCCAACTCACAACGTTCCGAGTATTAAGTTTCCATACCGTCATTATTTTAGGCTTTTCATGTTACTCATTACAACCCCTAATATATCTCTGGCTGTTTTCTTTGGAATTATACCTGGCCATTATCCGTTAATGACGTCGGCAATCTGGTTGTTGACAGCTGAACAATTCCTGAAACTGCGGACAAAAGTGTTTTCTTGTTCTTTCGTTCCTTTTAGAGTTGGAAGGGGAAAAAATCGTCAAAATCAATAGATGAAATTGATTGGGTCGGTATTCTGATTTCCGTTTCATTCATAACGAGATGAGGAGATTAATTGCATCCTTTTATCTATGTAATGAGATCATGAAAGTTAAGAAAGTCTCCTGGAAGTAAAGAGATTGCCCTCCTAAAGACGATATAAAGGAATTTTGGCAAAGTTTCGCAGGCTGCAATTACAATTAGTAACAAAACAAATCTTTGGGGGAAAAAATAAATAAACTTTCGTCGTCTTGTGCTGAGGTCGATTGTGGGGTCAGCTAACGATGACGTTCGCTTCTTCAAAGGACAGAAATATGCGCGGAGGTTGACAGAGGACTATAAGGGCGGCTGGGGTACAATAAGGAAATGTCTCAGTTGGCAGTTTCAGACCCAATTTCATTCACACTGAATATTCTTCTCCTCTCCTGCTGTTGTGTTATTGTGCACCTAAGACTGCGTGTTGCGTTGGTGTGGGACAAATGTAGCATAGGAGTAGAGAGGCCATGGACAGGCGATGCTTTCCCAAAACTGGAATTCTGTTTAAAAGGAACTGTTTTGCGTCACTTCCTCTACCGGCAACTGGTATGCACAAACAGAAACACCTTCCCTACACACCTGTAAAAGAAGCCTGCATAAAACAGCATGTTAGATGAGGGGAAGAGGGAGTAAAAAAAATTTGTAAAATTCCCCTCCAACACCTCTGTACCCTCTCCTCACACCCTGTAAAAAAAACCTGCAAAAAAGTTCACCCTGGAAGCATGGAAGATAAAAAACACCAAGGGTTTACTAGAATCCTGTTCAAAAAGCGAATGGTTTGCGCCATTTCCTCTACTACTCGAATAGGCTGGAATATATCCCATAAACGCTAAAGGAGGCTGGCAGTTTCTCACCCTATCTTGGCTGGCACTGACTGGCAGGGACTCTTGCCACTTTCCAGTTATCGATAAAAACAACTTCTTCAGGCCAAAGATGATGATATTCAGAGATTAATTTTTAAGGGCGGATCAATTTTTTTTTCATATTGGAGAATCAAAAACCCAGGAACCTTTTCGTCAATTTTACTGATTGACAAACTTAAATCCAAGCATTTACGTGGAAAGTTTAAAAATGAATCGAGTGATGGGTTTAGAAGCTACTTTGAGTACAGAAGGTAGACGACAGTCGAATATGAGAATCTCCTCCCCTTTGCTTCGTACCGCGTATCACGAAAGGAACTAAACGAATTCCGTGTTGTTTAAAGGTGCATTCCTCCCAATGCCATTTTTCTCGATCCTCCACATCAAGTACGGCCCCAAAGTTCTAATTACTTACCGTTAGTCAGTCCATTGCTAAAAATCCGTTTAGAATGTGGTGTCTAGGAGATTTTCTGTTGAATACTGGGAACTAATTTAATAGCATCCTGCAATTATATGATCCTTTGCACGTTTACAATAACCATGACGTTTCATCTGTGTGTGTGCATGTACTAATAATTTTTAATAGTTTGTTAACAATTACCATGCGATCAAAAATCTAAAAGACTAATGCGATAAAAATTAAAATTATTTATGCCAATAGATCGCCGAAGAAAAATGATAAGATACTAGCCTAAAAAATTATAAAGTGTGATGTTAAAATACGAAAATATTTCCGGTTTGCGACGACACAATTTTTGCGTTCATGCTGTTTCGTCTACAATGCCGAAGGCCAACTGAAATTGTAGCTGCGTTCCTCGCGAAACGGTCGAAAAATAGTCTCGCGAAACGGTACAATGGTAAATGCGCGGATGGCGATCTGCGCGCGGCTGTTATAAGGCAGGCGGAATGTACATTTAACTCGAATTACGCGTAGCCGACAAATTGTGGGAACTTCGCCTGTCGTTATTGCACCCCCCCCCCCCCCCCCCCACCCCCATAGAGCACGAGAATGTGTTAACCTTTCTTATTGATAATTTGTTCGGAAAAAAGAAAACCGAGTTGTTTTACGATAAGAAAAGTCGGACCCCGCTCGCTCTGTTTTGGAACGAGTCCAGGTTGGCTGCTTGAAGCGCAGTTTAGGGGCTTTTAAAAACGATTTTTGTGCCAAATTCGCACGGCTCGTTTTGCGTTTGTTTTGTTCTTGCCAGGTCTGCAGCATAGTAATGACGTTCAAATTCCGCGTCTTATTCTATAACGTTACGAAAGTGTTAAAAAAAATCGGATTTACATTCGCGCGGCATTTATAAATTTGAAGCCGAAGCGCGTGAAGAAGAACTATACAGTGGCGCAGCCAAGAAATTTTGTTTGAGGAGGGGGGGGGGAGGGAGAAGACTGGGGAATTGGAATTCAAAATAGGGTTAGAGAAATTCAGCTGAGGGATCGAAATTTGAAAAGGAGGGGTGATCCCGAGATCGAGTATTGTGCCAAACGATGGCTGTGCAAACTCCGCCTTTAAAGTAGTATCGAGATTCATTGGTAACTCTGTAACGCATCCGCCTACAAAACTACCCAAAGGTCCGTCGCCCGATTAAATTCACTTTCTGTGCTGTGTGGAAGATTTTATTTTCTTGAAATTAGCAGTAATAGAACCAAGAATTTATGGGGCTGGGGAGGAGAATTTGTAACTCTAAAAAGTCCCCCTTGAAACGTCCTAGATCCATTCCAATTAGTTCCGTCAGAGTTTTCAGAGGGCGCCACACGTTCCATCTGGTAATTTTTTGTTCATTTTTCAGCCCAAATCTAAAGTAAACTAAATTATAACTAAGCTAACCTAAATAATAATTAAATACAAGCTAGTTTCGTTTAGTTTAATTTAATTTTAGGCTGAAAACTGAGTAGAAATTTTCACGTAAAACTAGTGGCGCCCTCTATAAACTTAGTCGGAACTAATTTGGATGGATCTAAGACGTTTTAGAAGGGGTCTCAAGTTACAAATTCTCCTCCCAAACCCTATAAATTCTTGATAGAACTAATAGAATACCGGGGTTCGTACATTACTGACGACACCATTTTCAAGGCTTTTTCAAGGCTTTGCAAGGCTGACTTAGAACCAATTTCATGGCTCTTTGCGCAGTATACTATCAAAACTATCCTCTTAATTCTAGTACTTTGCAAACTGTCGTTGCTGGCACCATTGTGTTCTTAGTTTGCAGTAGGAAGCTAAACCATTATGAACAATGACGACCATTATGTCCACCTTTCTACCAATGGACAAGGAGGAATGAATAATACAACAACTGATAGCAAGTAGAATAGCACTTGCTCAGGTGCCGCGTATGGCAAAAATTGATTGCACTGCATGGGACCTCTCCCTGGCAGTTTTCTGCCTCCAGGCCGGCCAATCAGAGTGAAGCACTGTTCTCAGAAGAAATGGCTTCAGTTGACAAACTATTGCTATTCATTTATTTAATTTTATACCTAAATTAATATTACTGCTATGGCATTATCCTCATTCCAAACAAAATACACTCACAGAATTCAAGGCCTTTTTAAGGCTCAGACAAAAAAAAAACAATTCCCATTTTCAAGGTTTTTAAGCCTTGTATTTTCAGTTTTCAAATTTAAGGCTTTCCAAGGAATTCAAGGCTGCGTACGTTCGTAGGATTACACACGTTCGTAGGACGTGGGAGCATCCAGGGAGCTTGGATTATACGTGCTTTGGTAGGGTGGACCCACTAGTTGAACAAGTCTGAGATAGAGCGCAGCTATTTCCCGTGGTAAAGTATACACGAGCGAGATTCAGTTGATGACGTTTCTGCTCCCAAACCAATCCTCGAAGCAGACGACGCTTGGTTTTTCGAAACCAACAAATAGGTTTGTTTCAACTGGCGAGTAGTTTTTAATGAAATTAATGAACAATTATGAAATATCTGGTCGTTCAATCTTTGCTGAACGTTAAAATACACATTATTAAAACAAAACGACAAATTTTTACAAGATTACCCACGACGAGAGTAGCTGACGTCGTTCGTCGAAACCAAAACAACGGCATGTTTTACGATGATCGCTTGTGGCGGTATGATCGCTTGTGTCTGATAACAAACGTTGCTATTTTCAGTCACATTGTCGTTTGTACTGGTAGGTTAATGCACTTTAAAACAATTTACACAATTGTAGTGGTCGGGCTTATATTTGATTATGAGTTCTCGTTCGTTTGTTAGTCCAATTGTATGTCGATTCATCAGCAAAATCAAAATCCAATGAGATTCAAGAATCAGTATATGGCGCGAAAAATGGAAGCAGAGACGTAAGACGCGTTTGTGGTATGGTAAAGCAGCTCCCAAAATCTCGCACGGTTTCTCGCGGAAATGCGTAATAGTAAGTGGGTCCAGCCTATCAATGCTACGTATAATCCAAGCTCCCTGGGAGCATCTACATATAGTATAATACGGAGCACGCGACCAAGTCACCGGCCACGCCATTCCATCGTACAATCAAGTACCCCACCCTGTAGTGCCATCTGTTGACGGGATTCGCCTTCAAATGCGGGTTGGGACACTTTTCCAACGTCTTTGAACATATGGCGCCACTTACCAAACCTGCCATGTCGCCGGCTATTGACGGCCTTGGACTACAAGTTCGGGTTATAACACTTTTTCCAAAGTCTGCGAAGAGATGGCGCCACTTACCAGAACTGCCGCACCGTTCTTTGGTTCGTTTTTTGGTATACACATGCCCATCGGTGCTGTGTATTTGGGTGGTTATTTTAAGCCTTGTTGTGACCATGACAAGAACATACTTGTCGAAAATTAAATATTGTGTTTTATGATATTGTGGTTTCATGCATCAGGCGCGTGTGTTCTTTTGCATTTACCACTTGACCACTGCTCAAGTTTCGAAGAGATTAATAAGCATTTGTATTAAGTTCTTAATAACATTTCTTTCGCTAAAAATAGATTTGGCAGCGGTTGTTGCGAATTTTTCTAATGATGAGAACGACAAGTAGGGTAGTGCTGTTTCTAAACTGATCGGTTTTGATGACGTTGTGGGGCGTGGCTTAGAGGAATCCATCTCACTCTTCCCTCCAGTTTAGAAACACGCCCATACTATGCAACCCGCCACAGCCCTAATAGAGGGACCATACCAATGAAACCATGTGACCCGATTTGCATACACCTTGCCTTGCGACGCGGGTTCTCCAAGAAGCAGGTTGGGTGTTGCATGTCGGCCACCGTTTTCTGCCTCTTCTGAGACGAGAAATGGTGGTTTTGGGCTTTTATCCTCTTAAATTTTAACCTTAAACATAGGTTGACTTAGTGGCCTTTGCCATGTTTTAAATTTTAACTTAAATTCATAAACCTGATGACGAAAATTGTCCATTTTCAAAACGTCGTTCGTCTTTTTATACTGTAGCACTGCTTGGTTTTTCTTTAATAATCCGTTTCTGTGCTGGGGTAGTAGTTAGTACCACATTATCTGGAAAAGTATCAACATTTGTTTGTTGCACTTCAATTTTTTCATGCAGCCCTTCACCGGTGTCAGTCACCAATCGCCAAATGACGAGAGCAATTCAGCAGATGCAAACTTAATTTTGAGCTGTACTGGCCGATATGGTGACTACGTTAACAATCCTGAGGACAAAATTATCTTACTTTGAGCAGGGGAGTATAGAGCAGTGACACGACGTAGTATTATTGTATATAACTCTATGCTGGAGCCTTAATGGGTTAGCTGCAAGGGGCACTGCAGAGAGAAACAGAAGGGCGTCATACTGAAGCCGATGCTGTGAAGAGTGATTTCTTAGACCTAAAACGCGCGATTTTTGTTGTTGGAGAAAACAACGTTATTTTAAGCCTAAGAAATCCGCTCTTGCGGTGTTTTTCCCTCCATTTTTATGTAGTGCACCTTGTAGTTATGACCTCCAAAACCCATACTGGTGCATATCTGGTGCCAATATGCGGCAAATGTCACTGCTCTATAGTGCAGGGTTCGTACATAATCGACGAATCTGTTTTCAAGGCTTTTCAAGGCTAACTACAACCAATTTCAGGGCGCTTTGCACAACCGACTCTCTGAAAGTTAAGCCTTCTCCAGACAGGACCGGATTTCGTGCGAAACGATGCGTTGCCAGGTGCCTACAAGGTCAAAATCGTTGCATTCGTACGATTGAAGTAACCTTTAAGGACCTGTTTTGACGCCTTTGGCACACCATCTTACGTTTAAACGGGACGGAAAGCCAACTGGGCTCGAGATTGGTTAATAAATACGGATGCAAACCTATTTACGTTGCCTTTTGGACTTATATGTCAGACTGCCTGAGCGGG
>JAHWFP010225535.1:0-18115 GCA_023313725.1 Lithobius niger
AAAAAAAAAAAAGAACGGAAAAAATAATGAGGGCACAGGCGAGTTAACAATTCATCACCCTGCTGCATTGTTAACAATATTAATGCGGTCTTAAAGGACACGTGCGGAATGGATTTTAAAATTTAACTTTCGCATATTTGCAGTTGCTGTACTTGCAAAGAAGGACAACTAAAAAACGAAAAGATGAAAAGGAACTATTTCTGTAACGTCAATGCCAACATTTATAAAAACAGCCAGTTAAAGAGGAGAACTTTCTTGCAAGAGTTTCTCGTTGCCTACTTACTTAGTGGATGGGAGTACATCCGTTCACTAAGTTTCAAATGACCAAGGTCAGCCGATTATTAATCCAAGTCTATCATTTGAGACCTCCTGAGTCATCCTACAATGCTTACGCAGCGACATCAGGATAATCTCCCAAGCTACTTACATCTTTAAGTTGAGAGAGAGAGAGATACCATTCACAGATCTCGAGAGCGTGAAACAATAATTTGTGGGAATGTAAAGGAAATATTTACAAAGTATAATCTCGTGTCATCCCAATTCACCAAGGATTCACAGCAAGAGACTGACTATCAGCAGAAGAACAAGGCATTTTGGCAAAACTTCCTGTAGAGTATCAGGGTAAGTAGGTCTCTTAAAAGGAAAGTAGTTCAGGAAGTGGCTTAGTGGATACAGTAAGGCCTTCTCAACTGAAATAGATTTGTATACTTCACCTAAGACTCTGGTTTATGTCACAATTTTAGGACACCATTTAGGAATTTCAGATTCTCAGTAAAGGCTTTAACAGTATGACACACCATCACTCATCATAAAATGCCTAACTGATGCCAAAACTGACAATGCGTGTGAAAGAAAGTCTACAGCGATTTGGAATTCAAAACAATTATATTTTTTTTAAGGAGGACATGAGTACACAGTAAAATGTGCTTAGAAATGGTACTGGTATACTCCTATTTTTTCCTGATAAATCGTTGGAACTGTAGCTATTGCATGATTTGTCGTCACAAGGGAAAACAAGAGATTAGTGCAGATTTTCAGAATTCCAGTGCTTTCTACCAACAGACAAATACTTCCGAGGCTTCGACGGAAGTCCTTGTCTTTCTCCAAATGCCTGGCTATGGAAGTGCCACCTGATAATTTTAAGCTGTCCGGTACTAGTTGTGTGGTTGCCCGGAAGAAATAATTGATGGCGTGACCTTCGACAAACTACTCTGTGAGGAACAAATTTCTTCCATCCTGCCATAAGACCAAACTGGGAAGAAGCGGTTTGCAGCGTCACACCCAAAGATATTTCTGCGCAGACAGGACCTGGGCAGCATGCAAATTGCGCATGACCAACAAACGTGAGTTGCCATTTTGGTTTAGATTTGGTCTGGGCATGTAATTGGCTAGATTCGTGTCAAATGAGTGTGGTGGGGCACTGGTAGTCCTTTCTCTCATTCCAAGCTTGTGCGTTAAAAGACTTGTCCATCATAGAGGTTTGGCAGCGGTGATTTTTTTATTTTTGCAGATTCTAAAGCATAAAGTGCACATGTAAAACCAACACAACCCGACGTTTCGAGCTAGCTCCAGCTCATTATCAAGGAAAATACAAGATAACACTTAAAATTGCATAAAGTTGCAAACAGACAAATCCAGGCAAAACTGCCTAAGTCAAACTACAATTCGAACAAGTTAAAATTTTAAAAGGAGAGGAAGAGGAGAGCGACCTCTTTGTGCTGAAAGCATAAGAAGAAGTGGCGAAATTTGAGTGTAGCCTTTTCAGCCTTTTCAGTCTTTTCGCTCTCCTCTTCCTCTCCTTTTAAAATTTTAAATTTTTAACTTGTTCGAATTGCAGTTTGACTTAGGCAGTTTTGCCTGCATTTGTCTGTTTGCAACTTTATGCAATTTTAAGTGTATCTTGTATTTCCCTTGATAATGAGCTGGAGCTAGCTCGAAACGTTGGGTTGTGTTGGTTTTACATGTGCACTTTGGGCTTCTCCTGTTCAACATACTTTGTTCCAGTGCTTGCAGTTTTCCTAAATTCCAATGCTAAGCATTTTCACAACAATAACCGGTCACCACACTGCCATCACTATCTGTTTCTTACGGGGCCTTACAGTAACATCACACAACTCGGGCGAGACATTCTGAAATGGCCAGGTGGCACTTCCGTAGCCAGGTAGAGGGAGAAAGCCGACGACTTGTGTCGAATGAGCAATGGAAATGACGCAATGGCCACACATATTTAGTGTTTGTCTGTAGACAGACGACACTGGCTTTCTGAAAATTCGTAACAGTCTCATTTTACCCATGTGACAACAAGCCATAAAATAATTCAATGTGTGGAAGTGTATGCAACACAAACAATTCTACGAATTTGTAGAATGTAATACATGGTTCATGAAATTGCAATTTCTAATGTCAATAATATTCATAGCAGCATTTAAATAAAACAAACCGATTCCGCACATGTTCTTTAACTGAGAATGGTTATGGTTGCTGGGCAACAAATGGCACATTCTTCAGGGTGGTAGGCCTATTTTAATGTTACAATGAACTTAAATGACAGAACAAAGTAACAGATAACTATGGTATACAAAACTATGCATTAAAAATAAACAAAACAAAAAAAGAATAATTAATCAATAAACACCAGCCTTAAGAATGTACCACCAACTGAAATAATTTTAGTGTTAATATAGATGGCTCATTGATGCCATGCGTTAACAGCACTATTAGTGTTAAAAGAATATTAAAACAAAACAAACAGAACATCCACCAGAGCATTGCACCACAAACATTTAAGATTTGTCGTTTCAGGAAAAGGGCGATGAAACATTCCTTAGTCCTAACATTTTTTGTTGACGGCGGACTCAATATTCAACTATAATTAAATTGTCTAAACTTTTGCAGATTCAACAAACAGTTCATGAAATTCGTCCAGTAAACGTTTCTCAGTGTTATAAAATTAAATCCCGGGGCAGTTCCACGCAACTACAGTAACCAATATAAACTTATGCCCGCGAGATCATTATATAATGTGCGACGGCTCTATGTTGTAAGACGCGTTTCACAAGACTAAGTTAGCCCAATAAGACGGCCAAATGATCGCTGGTGTTATTCATCAATGGCTAACTCATTTTGACGTCAAAACATACAGTCGTCACGTGTAGTTTAGTTTCATCACAAGTTGGGCGACTATACTAAATAGCATATATTTGGATCGTTACGATTCTGCAGCGGGATGTGGTAACTGGCGCTAATAAGAAAAAGTGAGCCTAATAGGAATCTGTGCTTACTTTGAAGCAGTTAATGAGAGTCGACAACGTAGGGTAGGCTTGACCTCTTTGAACGTGATTTCGCCAATATATAATTTAGACAACACGTTTAAAGACGGAGGATCACTGGCTGCTACGACGATCACCATGTGTAGCTTACTTACTTAATGTTACTTAATTTTCATCACTGTTTTGAGTTAGTGTTCTTAGTGAAATATGGTTTAACTGAATTTGTGGCAGGTAGCAGCTCAGAGTGGCACGACTGATCAAACTGAAGCGTAAACACGGTGAAGAAACCCTGTGTTTTGATACATATTCCTAATCCAACAACATTATGTTGCTTAACAATTACGAGTTATGTTCAAGTAGCTATAATTCAATCCTCACCTTTTGTACTATCACACCTTAAAATCCCCCTGAAGAGGCATTCTGATGAACTACGAACCATTCATGACACTATTTGAAAATTAATTGAGAATTTTTATCTTAAAATATATGTATCACAGCTAAGCTAAAATTCCTTCAATAAATCCTATTTATACAAAAAACGAAGAAATCAGAAAACTGTGGCCCTAAGTAAATATTTCATATCAACCTACGCAAATGCTCTGAATACCAAATTTACAGCAACAACGAGTATACCTGGTGGGGCAACCATGCGTTGCCACTTCTGAAACAAGGTGGTCTTAAGGCAGTCGCGTGGACTAAGGGCGTATGCCTTGTGACGTGACATCAACTCCTGCATGGGCTCCAGGATGACGCACAGCTGCCGGACCAAAAAAAATAAATCAACAAGTTGCGAGGTAAAAGTCCTTTAGGCAATTTATGAGAGAATTGTCAAAAATAATCAAGTAATCAAAAGAAGAAAAAGACTGCGGTATTAAGAAAGAATTATTTGTAAGCTAGCCCATAACAGTATTTTCATTGTTTTATAGCCAATAAATGTTATAAGTGGTTTATCTTGGCTTTGCTTGTTGCACCAATGAAAGATATACAAACGGTACAATCGAAGAGACTGAACTAAAACAAGGTAAAATACAATCTAGTAAAATACTGTGATCAATCAACATAAATGTCAATCATTTAACCAGTATACTTTGTAAGCCACTCGCCATCTTGAACGACACATAACGTTTTGTGGCAACATTTCACGGTTTTTGAAATTATCATTAACGCTGAAATCTCAAAATTCTGAATGCAAAGATGCAAACCGTTCGTTTCTGGAGAACACAGTTGTGTAGAGACGGCCATCTGAGCAACAAGCTGACTTTTGTTGTTGCTGCTTTGGTGAGTAAAAATTAATCAAAGTCGCCAAACATCAATTTACACCTAAAATTTGGAGAGCAGCAACAGACATTGGTAAAGGTAAATTTGGCAAAATATTAGACTAAGTAGATACCAGTCTAAACACGGGTGTAATTCAGTTAACTTGAAACCACTTTTTATTATTTCAACAATTTTACGAAGTTTGGAAAATTTCATTGTAAGCAACGTTTTGTTTGAAGCGTTTGATGGTTTTAGCTGTTTCTTTGCAGCACCCACCGATCGTGTGATAGTGCACCATTGATTCAAGAATACGAGCACGACTATGGCCCAACTTCAATGCACCATTTCTTGAGGAAAAAATGCCGGCAGTCACGTCCAAAAACAAAGTGAGTTGACTTCGCTCACTCAATAGCACACACTATTAATTTCAGAAGACGCCCAAAGTGAGAACATATTTTTTAGTTGATGGCTGTGACAAAGAGGCTTGCTTCCTTGGTTTCTTATTAATACATTACGTCATTCGAAAGAAGAAAAAAAATAACAGGCAGTGCAACAGTGTTTTTAAGACGGTAGCAAATCACTACCGTGGGAGTCCTGCAGTAGTGTCTCCGTGGTTTCAATGTTAGCATGGTAGCAAAACTTATCATATGGACCAGGGCTCGAGAAATACGGTCGCCAATTCACCAAATGCAAATATAAAATTGGTACCAACGGAAACAAAATATTTTGTTCAGGAAGCCACTTTTCCAGAACTCAGCAACAGAATCAGAGGGTGTTCAGGACGCAGTCACGGTACATTCGGCAATCGTAAAAAGCTGATGGACAAACAATATTAAATGTTTTGACGTCCTGATTAAAAATTATCCATTAGTGAGTGCTGTGTTTAAAGTTTATTATATGGTATTTCCAAAAATACAGCTTTATGTGAAAAAGGATGTTCTGCATCGAGTCACACTGACTCAAGTGCACTCTGACAACAAGCTGCTTAGAGGAATGCCTGGTCGTATATTGAACAATTTATCTTGAGCCCCTGATACAGTCCCTTCACTGTTGTCAAATGAAGCATTACGAATACATCAAGGACCCGGCTTTTCTATTATTTATTTGGGGTAGTAACTGAGGCCATCAAAGATCGGATACAGATATCCGATCATTATCAAAGTCAAAGCCATAATTTTGATACACAGTGAGTTCGATTGCAAACGTAGTATTGCAGCTTGAAGGTAAGATGATCACAGTTGGCTACATCTGGCAACTTACCCTGAGGTAGTTCAATGTGAAGTTAGTCAGGCCTTGCCTAGTTATATTTTTAGACAGCTGTTCCAGCATGGCAGGATCTTGCTGTAAACAAAAGAAGCAAAAAAAAAATTGACTTAATCCCTTGCAACATTTTGTCTTAATGATTCACACAAACATAATTTGGTTGTTAATATACGCACACACTGCAAGAACTAAGGTTGGGTGATACCAGTCTTCCATTATGGTGGTGCTATACTTAAAAGAAAGTTTTGCGATACTTGATACCAAGAAGGTACTACAGTTTTTTTTTAAGTATTGCGGTACTCAGTACCAAGACGGTGCTAGTTTTTTTTTTTAATTAGTTTTTACCATCCTTACCATTTTTTTTTTGTTATCGGATTATGGTCATATTATTCCCTTCTGACGGCAGTCTACTTTTGTAGAGATTTAATTCTGAATTCTCAGCTTTCCTACACTTCACACACGTGCTAATTACGAAGAATAAAAAAAAACCTGGCAGTTCTTTTTATTTATTAGCTAGTATGACATAACAGCTAGGCTTTTTTAAATTACATTATTCTCAGTGTAGATAGAGCTGCATGCTTTCCACTGTCCCTTTAAAACTGCCTTTGCTACCTCCCACTTAAGACTTTCAGCTCAAAATTTTGAACACATAAAATATTTTGTATCTACAAGGTGCACCGCCACTTTATGTGACCCTGGAAATCAAATGAACCGTGCACTCAGTCCGAGCACGGCAACAATCAACCATAAGTACAAGAAACTTATTACCACTGTTCGCAACAATGACTCCGAGGATACGACTTGTAGCCCCTCAGATGCAACTATAATACTCTTCGGCCTTGCTTTCGAGGTTATTGTTCCATCGCGCAAAGGCACAAAGTCAAAATCCTCACCATTGTTGCAAACAGTGGTCATAAACTATACCTATGTCCCTGAATGAACCAGCAAATTAAGGGGGCTATGCCCTTGACTGATTATCGGAAGTGACATGTATATTCACATCCGGTAGATGTTCTGCTTTCTCATAGAACATCATTTATTATGTATGTAAGAAAGGTATGTACAAAATTTGGAACCTACCGACTAACCCGTTTAGAAGTTATGCATTAAGTGAAGAAATCGTACCGGAACTGACATTTACCATCACTTCCGGTAGAGCTACAACAAAATGTCATTAAATATTAATTAACGTAAATGGTCTCTAGAATATTCCTGAAAAATTTTAGACCTGTTGGTTAAACGGTTTAGGAGTTACGTGATAAAGACTATTTACCGTAAATGAGCTGTATATTCACTTCCTGTTGGATTTTCGACATTTTCTCGTAGAACGTTATTTGTCATAAATGATGTGTAAAACTGCTGTACTAAGTTTCAGCATATTGTATTGATCGGTTTATTAATGGTCATGAAAAGTGCTGCCCTGTATGTAGTTTTGTTATTTACTTATTTTGGCATGGCCTGTTCCAGCCTAATGTATGTTCAGAGTGCGTGGAGCAGCCCATTTTCTGATTGCCCATACCCTAACTATGTCACAGAAACAAAAAAAAATTCATTCTTTGTCCAACGTGTCCTAATTCTATCGAATTTTGTTGCTAAGCTACCTCACTATATGTACTTTGATGGTGACGAGATTCAAGGTAGCATTTAAACGATTTGGCTATGGGGATGCTAACTACTGGGCTGTGTTCGTTCGCTTTGGTTCGGGGTCAGAGGCAGTGGGCACTGATCTCCGCCCCCTCCCCAGTTCGTGAAATTTTCCACCTTGTCGTGAGGTTCTGTAGCCATACAACTCTGTGGCCAGAAAGATTAGTAAAAATGTCGACTCAGGGCAACTAGCCGTAAATTTTCCGGGCCGGCAACGGCAATTTAGAAATTTCGCTGGCTAATGACATTTTCAGCTTAGATGACTGAAATGACGCAATAATATCAAATGATGAGACTTTGTAGTAGACCCCCTAAGCAGATTAAGAGCGACGGGCATAACAAATGGCTCTGCTACATAACGATTTAACCTGAGACAGCTGTGATAAAGTCAGATATAGTTTTATTTTGCGAAAATTTTGCCAAGAACTCACTGATTTTTACGATTAAAAAGACAGCCTACAGTGATTTTCGAAAGCTTTTGAACGGTGTTATTCTCAAGTCAATAGGCTGATTCGTTATAAGTTATCTCCTAAAAAAGACAAGTGATTAGCACAAGAAGCATATCACGTACCCCCAACAGACAGAAATTTTGCAGAAGGTAATTTTTTTTTTTACTTACACCCATCCCTCCTTTTCAGCCATTCACAGTTTGTAAAAATATGATCCAGACTGGCTGAAAATATTCTGCTTTAGGAGTACTAACCATACCTTAACACTAGACACTGTGCAACAGCACGTCAGACACTAAGTTTGTGTCATGAGACGTAATGACGTACATATGGTTATTTTCTTTGTCTACTTTGCTTTGTATGTGACACTGACATAGATGGCCCAGAACAACATTAAGTTCTACAATACAGTGTCTATGGCTAGCATTTGACATTACTACTTTCGTAGTTTTTTTTTTTTTGCTGGTTTGTTATTTAAAAACTTTAGTGAAAGCTCAACCACAATTGGATTTGCACCATTGAGAGCTATAAAATAACAAAATTTAGACAATCATTTCTTCATTCATATTGCTGCACTGTTCCTGGTGGCAATAACTGTAACCTTAAGATTGACCCAATAAGATTAAGGGACTGGTCATTAGTTATGACTATCCTTCCCCCACCACCACCATGAAAACTACCAAGGGGAGTAGTAGAGAAGGAGAGCAAGGCGAGAGAAGAAAAAGAGAGAGAGGAGAGAACAGCAAGAGTGAGGGAGAGACAGAGTGGGGGGAGACAGAGAGGGGGAAGAGAGTGAGGAGAGAGTAAGAGAAATAAAGGAGAGTAAGAAATAGGAGACAAAGACAGGAGAAAAAGAAAGAAATAGGAGAGGCAGAGAGACAGGATAAAAAGAGAGAGAGAGAGAGGAGAGAAAGACAGGAGACAAGAGAAGAGAGAGGGGAGAGAAAGAGAGACAGAGGAGAGAAGAGAAAGAGAAGAGTGGCAGACGAGAGAGAATAGAAAGAAGTTATTAAATTGCTGTTAGGTTCAGGTTGATGCCTGATAATGCATTAACAATAAGAAAATACTAAAATAGAAATGTCAAAATCTGTCATTGTAATACACAAGTGAAGAGCATCTTATTTGCCCCTTACGTAGGTTAAGTATAAAAATGCTAAAAATTACGTGAGGGAGCATTTTACAAATTAATTGTTTAAGGAAGGTTCCACAAAATCTAAAATATAAAATTAACATGGAGTGTGGCCTGAAAAAAAAACGCACAATCTGAAATTTTTTCAAATCCAATTTTCTCCAAGTTCTTGGAGAAAAAAGTACTAGTAGGAACCAGTTTTCTGGATCCAAAATTCTATTTTGAGCCCAAAAATGGCACGTCCTACTTTCGAAATAACAAAAATATATAACTTAATTTTCCTTTGATGCATTCACAGATGGCCCACATTAAAGAGAAGTTTTATGTGCAGCAGTGCCTCAATTTGGGGTGGTGCAAAGGGTGTTAAGACACCCGGGCCCAGACGACAGGGGTCCAAATGCGACAAAATTCACTACATTTCGGTTAGGGTTGGGAGTAATTTTACCACTAAATTTTACTTTTTGAGGAGGCCCAACATTTTGTCTTTGCACCCCTCCTTGGAAAAAGGTAGCTGCGGCACAGCTGTGCAGCAACAAGACTGCACTGAACAAAATTTTTTCCCAAAAGCAAGTTTTTTATTTAACACTTTTATTTGAAATGTAGCAGTTTATTAAGAGTGAAGTGAAAACTAAATGGCAAATTGCAAATACTTTTTTTTTTTTAGTGTTTGAACTTGAAAACAACTACGACTCTGCTTACAAACGATCGAGGGGACTAAAGTTGTTGTATGTAACTGAATAATCTTTAATTCAGTGTAAAATTTGTCTAAATCCGCAAAACACAAAAATGGACATATTAAGTTGTTTAAGTTTTTGTAAGAGAAAGTACGTTACTTCCGGCATTTTTTTTCCAGCATGACACAATACCAGAAATTAAAATATACGTCCTACCGAAGAAGTGTACCAAGTTTCACACTTTCAGCCAGAACTGGATAATTGTCTTGAATTTTCGTGCTTATTGCCTACCTACAATTTTCTTCGGTGTTGCTACTATGCCACAAGTGCCAAGTTTCACATGAATGTTTAGCGTACTTCTTTTCCCAAATATTAGGTTAAATATTTCAGAATATGAATTGAGTTTTGGATCCAGAAAAAAAGTCCCACTCTCTTTAAAGGGCGCCCGCCCCCCCAAAAAAAATGTGATAAAAATTAGGGATTTACATAAGGTACCATCCTTCATTTTTATGTGGGCTACCCAGTAATAATTAGTTATAAAGGTTAGAAGTACACTTTAAACTACATTGTAAGATATACTTAATAAAATAAAATTGTAATCTTTAAGTATTGGCTAAATAAAACTTACAATTACCTGCATGGCAATTACACTACGTGGAATCAGCTCTCGATGCTGCCTCGTCGCAAAATGCCACGATTTTATCCTCATGAGGTCGTCAAATGTGAATTCAAGTATAAGACGACCTTCTGTACAAACCTGCAAGTACATACGACACAGCATTACACTTTAAAAAAAAACAACCAGCATCCAAATGTAATTTGTATCATACCAAAACGCTACGAGGGTAAGGCCAACAAGTTTTTCACAGTGATATCACAGCCCCAACGGCTGTCACCAAGGTACAGGGTTCGCGCAAAATCACGAAAAAAAGATTCGAACGCACATTAAACAACTTTGCCCAAAAACAATATAATTTTTTAAGCACTTTTCCTAGACCAATAGACTCGTCATAATCAACCGATTTACTCAAATAAGGCTGCTTCAGCTTCGAATAGGGCATAATTTTTTATTGCGAAAAACCACAACGTATCACCAAACACTAGGTTAAAGCGTTCATTTGTCTATCATGCGTGGAAAAAAAAAAAGCGGCGAAAAAAAGTTAGGTTATGTTAGGCCAGTTGCCCTGGGTCTGATTTGAACAGGCAGGGTATGGAGTTTCACCAGGAACCTTTTATTTTTTCCTTTGGGCTTTTTCCATCAGCTTTTTTCCACCTTTATTTCCACAGGACATTCATCCTAGATTCGTTTTAGAAAAATGAACAACTGATAAAAATGCATGGAGAAACAAAATTTAAAAGAAACCTCCACAACATTTTACAAAATCATGGAAGTTATTTTTACAAATTGAAAGTTTATTGAACAAAGATAGGGAATTTTTGTAAATTACAACTAAACAAATTGAATTTAAGGACTTTCCATGACGTAGTTACCCATTTCGGGAATTCAAAGCCTTGAATTTTTTCCTAACAATTTCAAGCACCTCGTGCAAACCCTATAGGCGCATCTTTGGGATGAGAAACTTGGTGGCAGCCATTGGAGCTATGATATCACTAATTTTGATGGCAAAAATTAGATTGAAGAAAACAAAATTAGGCGTTTATTTTTTAATACCAATCAGACCCCAAACGTCTACACCGTTTCCAGTACAGATGTCACAGCAAAAATTGGGTGACATCGCATTTTTTTACGTGGAAAAACAAACCAACAAAAGACCTCTCACAAACAATATACGTTAACAAATCTGGCACCCAATTTTTATGTTAGACCTCGCTTCCGAATCTTTCGGTCCGTTGTTTGCAAGAGGTAATTAGTGATATTACTGTTATGTGTAGCCAAGACTTTCAGATATCAACTGTGTGATTGATTAATTTAGACCGGTTTGCCAACAGCTTAGGCTGCAAATTAAATATTAATCAAAATCAAATATTAATAATATAATATTATATAATTATAATATATATAATCTCATAATTGGAGACTAATTGGAGTCTAAACAGTACAAATCAGTTACACATATTGGTGGAATATACGGACTGGGCGATACTTACAGTGGAATCCATTATTCATATCTATTATCATTCTATCGGTATCAGAGAAGCACAGCTTTTACAATAACAATATGACTCGTAAGGCCAACTTTGCCTCCATTTGCTAAAATTTAATAAAGTAACTCGGGAACCGTTCGAGACAGAGACATGCTGTTTGCAGGTTTTTCTCAAGAAGATTTGGAGCATTCTACTGTCCAACTTTTAAAGCAATGAGATGTAGTAATTCTGGGTTCAATTCTTTTTTGGTTATTTGTTACGAAACTACGGACAAATTTGTGTTACTAAATACCGATGTTTCGGTCGAAACTTCGGCTACTTATCATAGTGACTCGCTGACAATTACACACAACCAAAAAGAGTTCCAGTTTCTTCTACACTACCAAATTTTCGATAATTTTTACTAACCATTTTCATCAAACATGAGCTAGGGTGTGTGCGTGTCTCATAGCTCATGCCTGAAGAAGGCAGTTAGTAAAAACTATCGAAAATTTGCTAGTTTATTGGAAACTGGAACTCGTTGGTAGTGCGTAATTGTTGATGTCACTATAAATTTGTGTCTTGGCATCAGCATCAGTATCAATTTGTGGTGCAAAACAATCAGACTGTTGCGATACACATCCTAGTATTGGCCTAGAAAAAGCTGTAGCAGCAAATCCCTAAAAGTCAGCCATAAACCCAAGAGGGGCTGCCGATATCGAATCTCTCACCAATTGACATATATATACGTGGGACTTGTAGCCTTCTAAACTTAGTACTCATTGCCATTCAACTGTGTCTAAATAAAGCGTGAATAGGCCAGACATTTTGCCTCATGCTGCTTCAGATGTGCTCATATTTGTTCGTTACCAATAAATAAATGCACAAGTCGTTGAAATTAGTAAATTACCTTATTTTAAGAAACGTCACGTAAATGTTAAAATTACACGATTACAGTACCACTTAATTGATTTTTAACTCATAATTTTACAATGAATCAACCATTCCATGGAAATTAGGGAACAAATATAAAGTAGGGTGAATAATGGATTATGATCGTTCAAAGTATTGAAAACCACCTGTCTGATACTCCTTGCTGCAAGCTAGTTTTGCACTCTCCATAATAATAAAAATATCAACATCAAGTTTCCACATAACTGCAACTGCTTGGTATTTTAAACAGGTAAGACTCAAATATTTTACAAAGTTTTCTGAGGTAAACTTAATCAAGCAGTTTGAATAACCAATAGCTTTACTATCAAATCTGCATTAACGATTTATTTATCGTAATCAATACCTAACTTTCTTAAATCTACCCGTCATTCCGCTTACTCAACATCAAGTTTCCACATAACTGCAACTGCTTGGTATTTTAAACAGGTAAGACTAAAATATTTTACAAAGTTTTCTGAGGTAAACTTAATCAAGCAGTATGAATAACCAATAGCTTTACTATCAATCTGCATTAACAATTTATTTATCGTAATCAATACCTAACTTTCTTAAATCTACCTATCATTCCGCTTACTGACACGTTTTATTGTTTTTAGATTTTAAAGCAATAAATGTGGTGTAATAAAGTAGAGTGAACTCCAGGTGCCACTGCAATGCAATAACTGAAATAACGCTAACATTTTGATGGTTAGGCATTCTCTTTCTTTGTTAATTCAGCGGCTTTCCGCCGTCCTCCCCTGCCAAACTTCAGCTCCTGATGGTCTGGTCTCAGCGCTGTGTGTACCTGCCACGTGTTGTGCAGCCTTCAACCATCCTGCCTTGTCGCCATGGCAACAGGATCAATACTGCTACATTGCCATGGTTACCAAATCAGTAAAGAACTCCTAAAATCGATTTAGAGGTTCAAGACATTTTTTTTCTTTTTTTCTTCTTCTTTTCTTACTTCTTTAAGTTGAAGCAGTCTAAAATAAACTAATGAGCTTGCCTAATGTACAATGTGTTACAAAAGTTAAGTTTTCAACAAAATGTAACTTCAACCATGCTGACACATCCAATTTTGAAAAAAAAAAAGTTAAGGTTACAAAACAGGTTTAAAAGTTTAATCAATAACATAGGTAGAACCTATAAGGCTAGAGAGACTCAATAGCAGGGTAGATACTTTGGTAATATTTACCTTGGTCCTAAGCTAATACCAAGTTAGGATTTAAACATTAACCACCTAAGATTTTTAATACTAACCAGCTTGCCACCAACGTTTAACTTGAAGACGGTTAGTTTGGAATGGGAAAAAAGGCTGAAAAGTTTAGTTTGATGCTAAATTTTTAACAATGAAAGTTTCTCGTCACATTTTTATTTCTGGTGTGTGATACTGCAGGGGGTGGAATGGCATGCCATTTAAGTCCGTGCCCCTCCTCAAACATGTCCTCATGCATTCAGCTGATCCTACTCGCCCACCAAAAATGCACAATTTTACTGCAAACATTTAAAAGACAAATTACTATAAATGACAAAGTCTAGGAAGACAGGCCTATTAATGCTGTTTAAAATCACGTATCTCGATAGGCTAAAGGAAACAACGAAATCTGGAGTGAAAAAATCCGATACGGCTACAAAAAATAAAAAGAATAGTCCACTTTCTCTATAAACTATTGGTAAACACCTACGAAAATATTCTCATACTCCACCATCCCATCTAACATTTCTTATCTATGCGTCTTGTAAGCTATCTCTGAAAACAGGAAACTGTACATCAAATACTATAATTCAGGAGCTTTTGATGAGATGCTTTTCACAAGCTCTCTTTAAAACCAACATATTTCTCGCCTAAAGTGTGGTCATCATGTCATGTCAGAGCTCAGATTACCATAGTTGTCCGAAGAATCTGAAGTGACCGCTGATGGGAGAGAGGAGCCTGTCCAAGTCCGTGTCAGTTAGTGGCGGACCATGGTAGCATGAAAACAGGCTCCTTCTGCTGAAACTGGGATCTGCGTAACGAGTAAGCCAAAAAATGAAGGTAGGCAGTGCCCACTCGTGCCAGTGAAAAAAAATAGTCTAATTTAAGGGTGTGGCCTTATTGTAACCACATTGCAGCCGATTTTAAATTTAGATTTTAAAATGGGAAAATGGGTCTGCTATAGTCAAAACTACAATTATCTATACAAGCAATAATTCTATAAAGCATTCAAGGAAGTTTTAAACATGAATAGGTCTTGTACAGTCAATGAAAAGTACATCATGTTAGCCTGAAGATGATGGAAGACGCTTTGAAACTTTGCTACCTACATGTTTCGACTAGTGGCTCACACTCATACGGAGTGGATTATTTGCATTGGTACTTAGCCTATATGGTATTATAAGAAATCTGAAATACTTTTTGAACCAAGATTTTCACTTGGTAGTCATAGGCTGGCTACATCTGACAGGTTGGTACACCTTCCCACATTTTGCATTGTTGGTCTAACTTATTTTGAAAATTGTTAAGTAATGGTGGAGACACTGTTGTTGCAAGAAAGTCATACCTAAAAATAACACATGATATATTTACTAAGTCACCTCATACCTGTAATAAACTTAGATTGAAGTTTTGGGTACTTCCATATTCGTCAGCCTGAATCTGTTGATTTCATGCATCTTCCAGAGGTAATGATGATTAGTTTGATTAATTTTTCGCACGGTTGTTAGTATGCAAAAAGTACTTTGACCCACTAACACACAGTTATAGGGTAAAGCTACCTATTACAACCACGTGAAAAATTAAACTAATCAAACAAAACAAATTGTTTGGTTTACATTACGCAGTTAAAAAAGTAGGGTCGGTCGGACGGAAGTTTTTTTTAAACTTTTTTTTTTGTTACTAAATCAGAAAGTTTTACTTCAAAAATTGTATTTATTATTTTTTCATGCAATAAAGACACATTAATTAACAAGCATGCTTTCATTGATGCTCACGGAGTAAGATTTTTCCTTTTTCCAGGAAAATGTTACTGCGTGAACATCAATGAAAGCATGCTTGTTGTTTAAAACTACATTTGATCCAATTTTGTATAGTTAGGATGGAGCGTCAAAATAGGGATGGGATTTTTTTTCCCCTAAGAAAGAAAAATGTTTAGGGTCGGCTTGTAAAAATAGGGTCAGTCGGGTAACGCAAACCAAACCATTTTTCTGTTTGTTTGGCTGAACAGAACGATCAGACTTAGCATTACGCTATATAAACCAAAACTTAATGCGACTTGCCAAAAACTAACTTACAAGCTACTGCAGTTTGTCAATGACATACCTTTGTGAACATAGGTTTTCCATGGTGCGTTACCATGGTACATTGATCACAGTCCAATGTGATGGTGGTGTTATGGAACGATTCTTTGGGATGCTTGAGGTTATAATAGAGGTCAGTAACACCACCTTCAAATATACTCCGAAAATATCGGGGTATTAAAGTTCGACCAATTGCTGAAACACCAAGAGTTAGATATACATCAGCTCTTACCGAGTTAGGAGGATTGAAAGTTTGCATGCAATTAGCTCATTAAAAATGTAGACACTTTCCATACTGATTTACAAATGCAATTTGACATTGTACACATTACAAAAATGCAGATTTTACTTGTACATTAAAATCTAGTAAAATAAAAAAAAAAAAGGACTAATTTCAATTAACGGATGAATTGCAGCTTTCATGTAGAACACTTCAGCAATACTGTTCAATGTTTTTTTTTCAGAAATGACAATGCCAAAGTCAATTTTTATTGAGTAACCAAATGGCAATTTTTTGTTAAAAAGTGCAACCAATGTTTTTGAAAAGGCTACTTCCTTGTACCTTTTTTGCAACTTCAAGATAGAATAACATTTTTTTTAAAGCCAGGTTGCCTGGTGATTTTGGTACTGAATTTGCACGAGAATTTTCTTTTCATAGCCTTATTGACTAAGTTTTATAAATGTGTGATACAAAAGGAAATGGTAAATTAATCTAGGCAGCAAAAATCATAAAACTAACAACAAAGACGTAGGTTACAAAGTAAAAGGTGTAAACAATTTTCACCTTAATGATGGTGGCCGAAATACTAAAAGCTTTCTGAAGAATTTATAATTATATTCCCTTCCCGCAACTGCAAAGGCTTTAACTTAAAATAAACGTAAAATTTCATTCAACCCATAAGTATGAGAAAAATTATTATAAGTCATCGCTACTGAATAATTCTAACAACAATCTGGGTCCAGTTAAAAATATCGCCAACATTTGTATCCCACCACCAACAGGAACCCAGTGTTACAACGTTCCACAGCTTTCTGCGGCGTAGCTTTGTAACCTAAACATTTTTCTGCAGGGTTAATTTTTCCGGTTTTGGAATTTTTGAAGGCAAGCCCTTTGAAGTGACAATGTTTTTTTTAAGCATGGCAAAGCATCAAAATCATTAAACACCTTTCTATAACTTTTTTCCCCATTACTTTATCCACAGTAACATTTTTTAAATGCTTGTAGAAATAAGTACCGCACATGGCAACTAAAACTAATTTTTAAAATTTCGTTGTAATCCTGTATCCTGCAGGAGGGCCACTCCGTTTCACAAAAACTCACCTATCAGACGTGCCCACACTTTCAAAGTACCATCAGAAGAACTCCCCCCGTCTTTTCATACAAATATTCCAAATGACAGAATTCCATGTTTCACGTATTGCTTCAGACACTAAAACTTAACAGTGAAAATAAGAAAATTCACGAACACAGGGTATATTGCAAGCCACGTTAGTTTAAAAATGTAAGTTAAATGTTTTTTTTTTATAAATGACTACAGAACGGGTGGAGCTAGTGACTTGTGGTTTGCACCATTGGAAAGCTGGCGAAAAAAGGGTTAAAATAGTGTATTTGAACGTCAAAATCGGTAAATATTTAGAAAAATTATCGGTGTTTCCGCATATATCGAAAAAAGTGCGGCTTACGGTAAAAAAAAAAATGACCACGATTATTTTCTGCGCCCGCCCGGATTTTTCTGTGACGTACGTCGCACGTCGCAGCACTTTCTCACACGGGTACAGGAAGAATCAGAAAGCCAACACTTAATAAAGCAATCAGTGGTTATACAAAATGGTATACAATTCCATAATAATTCAACTGCACACACAAGTGAAGAGAATAAAACCTTGGACGAATTTAAACAGAATTACACAAAGCATACTGAAGTGAAACAAACTTTACCTTGGATAATTACAGTCAATAAAGAAGAAACCACAAGGTAAAAGGTAAACGAAGCAAGCTGTCTGCATTAAAGAATGCCTAGTGAGGATACACGATACACTAATCTGAGAAAGAAAGAAAAGATAACTGCCTCGACTCGGACTCGAACCCAGGACTTCCCGTTTACTAGCTGGGCGCTCAAACCACTGCGCTACCGG
>JAHWFP010225535.1:18515-29638 GCA_023313725.1 Lithobius niger
CTGCGCTACCGGGGAGAACTCGCCCCGGTAGCGCAGTGGTTTGAGCGCCCAGCTAGTAAACGGGAAGTCCTAGGTTCGAGTCCCAGTCGGGGCAGTTATATTCCAGGGAAAGCTTCAATTGGGGCGTCTTCTCAATTACCTAATAAACCCATGTTGCTTCTTCGTGGATGTGATGAGGCATCGTCAAGTGTTGAGGGATAGGGGTGCCCAGGACAACACACTAGGAGCATCATTCCCAGAAGACTGACGTGCAGCGGTGGGCTTTTTGTAGCTTCCAGGTACAATTGTAGGCACGAATCGGACACCAAATATGCTTCCTACTCCGAAATGCCACCAACGGGCCGACAGATTTGATGATCACTTTACGTGGGGGTTAGACTGATCACTGGTTAGCACAAGGAACTTGGGGTAGAAAACATGAGGGGGGTGTGTGGCTAGCCTTTCGCGAAGTGGACATGACCGATCTGCCTGGTGAACGCAGTCAATTCGCTCTGTTAGCCTGTGCCCGCCAAAGCAACAAAAAATTCACTCACCCGGATATGACCTCGGCCAAGTCTGTCTCTTATAGGTCGAACGAAGGGGTGTGTGATTTCCCATTGTGTATTGGTCGCGATAAGGAACCACCACAAGGAATCACGAAAGGAATAAATAACAATTCCGTTTTATTTCACACCTTATGCCAGAGCTACAACGCGTTAAATTCCAAGACTGACACCGAAACCTACCAATTTCAGCAGTCATCATAAACGAGTACCAAAACATTGCCCCACACTGCTCCACTCCTCATCTGGTAGTGGTTGGCCACGGCTCTAATCCTTAAAGGATATAATTCAAATAAAAGACATGTCAGTGTATTGCATGAGTGCTGAACACAAAACCGTCCAAATGAGTGGCAAAGTTAAATGTGTTCCTGTACCGAAGAACATTGGCCACACTCTCCAATGCATACGGTCACCATCAACCCTCTGCAATGTCAGTCGCCACTCGCTATTTGGTAAATAAAAATCAATTGCGGGCGACTTGATTTTAGCCTTACTCGCCAAAATGGCGACTAACGATAGAGAATGACACTCACGTTAGGAAAATTCTTGAACCGTATAAGCTAGAGACAAACGGTTTGTGGCATTGTGCTCAGAGATTGTTTTGCAGTAGTATTGGGAAAACGAAAAATTTAAAACTCCATAAATGTAATAAAAAAACCATGCATCGTGCTCGACAAATACAACAGAGGTCCAAAATCAAAAAAAGTTTTTCCTGACTAAGCAGCGCCATATTCCAATTTGACTATTCTCACATCTGACTGGAAAATCATTATGATAATGTAATGGTGGGTCTGTATCCAGGCTACTCACTCCGGGTTTCGATTCAACACGACACGACATTGTATGGAAACTTGCGCAACCTAAACCTAAGGCGAGAAAATTGGCAACTGGAGCTCAAATGATCAAATTTATCCTATGCAATGATGAGAAAAGAAGGAAAAATTCTAGGTTACTCCCTTCTGGACTAAATTGTCATAGTTCGTCCTGTCTCATCAAGATTCAAACATAACCAAACCTCTCCCCCTTCTCCCCCCCCCCCCAGGGATTTAATGATGATTAAACTCCTTTCACAAGAAGAGTCTGCATAGTTCAACAGACACTGTAAGAGTCAGGATCAATGGGCCAAGAAAAAAACTCACATCTTGCAAGGCCCTACCTGTAACGTCTAATTAAGGTGTAAGGTGTAATTATTTACAGAGTTTTAGTCACATTTTATATAAAACATACTACACCTCCAAGTGAAGAGCACATAACGACTGTACGAATGTACGAGTGTATGACTGTGTCTGAATCGCATCACAATTGCAGAACGCCAACTACACAGTCCAGTTGGCTAATTTAAGAGAGAGATACCGTAAATTCTCATTTGTAGCTTGGGCCAATAGTTGAAAATCAAGCCATTTTGCCCTGGCTGCAATTAGAGACAACTGGAGACCGCCTACTACAAAATTTAGAAAGGAAGTTATGATATCAATACATGAAGAACATTGTGTCTTGCGTGTGACTGACGTGCCCTTTTATAAAATTATTTCAAAATCAAGCCACTTTGTCCCGGCTACAGTTAGAGACACGGATATAACTAGAGCGAACGCATACTTGACCTCAGACGAATTTTGATCATCTAGGATAGACGCAGCAAGCCCTAGCGAAGCAAACATAGCCTTCAACTGATTTGCATGTCGAACACTATACCCAAACTGAACCATACTTAATCTTGGACGAATTTGAGACATAATTACACACAGCGTACCGCACGTCCCAATGAAGCAAACTTTACCTTTGAATTAAAAGAAGGAGGAGACGTGAAAGAGAGAGAGAGAGAGAGACATTTACACAAACCCTACTACACAACCAAGTGAAGAAAACTTGAACATGGACGAATTTAGACAAAATTCCGCACAACCCCTCCAAGTGAAAGAAACGTAATCCCAGGTGAATTAAAACATAAAATTTACATAAAGCGTATTACACAATACACAGCCAAGAGAATCTAAACTTGCATACCAAGTTGAAGCACAGTGTCTTTATGTGGACCTAAATGGGGTTGGGAAGGAGAGAATTTTTTTTAAACTGTATTTGAACTTTAAAATTAATATAGGCTATGGATAGCGCAAGAGTTCTAACAAAAACAGCTTTGGTCCAACAAATTTGGAAACATTTTTAGTAATTTTCTAAATTTTTAGGGAATTTTCTCCTAATTTTTTTTAAATGTATGAAAAATGTTTAGGAAATTTTATTTTTTCTTTCTGGGGGAGGGGGGGGGGGGGGAGAGAAAAAGAGGAGAGAAAGAATACTGATCCCAGGGGCTCATTCCATCTTCCCTCAGCCCTGACTGTGGCACATCTAAGTAAAGAAAATTTGGCCTTGGACAAACTTTATTGTGAGAGACAATTACATGGACACACAGCACACCGAAGTGAAGAACACATACATTAGACAAATTTAAAGACACTATTAATAAAGCACAAAGAATACCCAAGTGAAGAAAACTTGAACCTTGCACGAAATTGGAGAAAGTGCCTTTTAGAAGATATCCCTTCTCAAAAAGCAAACTTACTATATCTTTTTGGTCCATCTTCTAAACAAAACGTTAACGTTAGAGTTGCGTCATCTTCAAAAAATTCAGTTGCAAAAGCATCCCACCAGAGGTTGTCGCTTTCCTAAATAAATAAAAGTAAAAAATAAACATAAGTAAATATTGACTGAAAGTATGTGGATAAGTTTGGTGAAAGAAGACATAACAGAAATAACTGCTATATAATTCAAGCTGTACGTGCAACACTAAAGCTGGAAACAAGGACAACGAGGACATTTTTGTATTATCTTAGATTCGAAGATTAAAACGTTTTTCACTACCAAAAACTTTTGATCATTTAACTCTTCTGATGTAGCATGCAACACATGCTAAGCCTATTGTCAACGATTTGCACGACGGCACTGGTCTAGAGTACTTATAAATGTCGAACTTATTTCTTTGCGTGGTAACGTGATGTGTTTCGAACCGTCACATTTTGCTTTTGTTGACGAATTTGTAAATGGCGAACACTAGTGTAATACTAAGTTAAACACAGAAATTTTTAAAAACACAAAGTTTGTGCCAATAAATAAAAATAAAGGATGCAAACCCACTTCAGAAAAAATAGGGATTATTAAAATTAAAATAAATCAGTAAACAAGATCTACACAGTGAAAAAACTGTTTCCACTGAAAACTATTTGTACTGAAGGACGAATGGTAAATGTTTTTGATAACGTGAAACAAAACAAATATATATTATTATTATTATTATTATTATTATTATTATTATTAGTGGCACGGAAGCAGAAAAAAAACCCGTAAATCCTCTATTTGTAGTCTGGGCTACTAGTCAAAAAACAAGTCATTTTGACCCAGCTAAAATTAGAGACCGGCTACCATAGTTTGATTTGAGTTTGTAAATTTCAATGAAATGAACCAATGACGCACAATTGACGTCAATATTCAGCAATACCAGTACTGGTTAAAATTTTTTTTATCAAAACCTTTTTGACCCGCTACGACTAGAGACCTGGCAACAATTGAGGACGCGGACGTAGAGGATTTACGGTAACTTGCTGGCCAATTGGGTACTCGCACTTACAAAGACAAAAAGACAAACTTAAATTCTTTTTCTTTTACTCCTTTCCATTACATGAAGTACGTCAACACAAGAAGGCAAAATGATTTCAGTCCAGCAACTACGAGACCGTCATGAAGGTTCGCCAGAAACCCGAGTGAGTAAAGCAAAGCACAACCGAGTCATGGGGGCATGGACTTTCAGCAAAGGACGTGAGGTTGGATCGTATCAACTACTTATCTACACATGGAATTTTAAGAAGCGCCCTTCTGGCACCTACGCCAACGAAAGAAGGCAAAATGGTTAAGCCAGCAACGAAGAGATCTTCGCAAGGGCTACCTGGAAACCTAAGATTATAAGCAAAGCACAACCAAGTCAAAATGCTTAGACTTTCAGCAGAGGACACACGGTTGGATCGCATCAACAACTTATCTACACATGGGACTTTAAGAAGCGCCCTTCTGGTACGCCGACGCAAGAAAGCAAAAAATGGTTAAGTCCAGCAATGAAGAGACCTTCATGAGGGTTGCACGGAAACCTGAGTGAAGAAAGCAAGCAAGTACAACAGAGTCCAGGGAGCTTGCTTGGGCTTATGGTACAGAGGACGCAAGGTTGGATCTGTCAACAACTTATATACACATGGGACTTGAAGTGCCCTTTTGGTACACCAATGTAAGTAGTCAAAAAATCTAGCAATGAAGAGACCTTCGTGAGGGTTACCAGGGAGTGAAGAAAGCAAGACAAGTAGTAAAGTAAAACAGATACAAGGGGGCTTGGATTTGTAGTAGAGAGGACGCAAGAACAGATCGTGTCAACAAATTATCTACACATGGGACTTGAGAAGCACCCTTCTGGTACACCAACGCAAGAAGGCAAAATGTACAGCAACAAAGAAACCTTCGTGAGGGATCACTTGAAACCAAAGTGAATAAAGCAAAGCACAACCGAGTCAAGGGGGCTTGGACTTTCAGCAGAGGATGCGATGTCAGACGCACCCTTCTGGTACGCCAACGCAAGAAGGTGAAATGGTTAGTAGGTATAGCAACGAAGATACCTTCATGAGCGTTACCTGGAAACTTGAGTGAAGCAAAGTACAACCGAGTCAAGGGCGCTTGGACCTATAGTAGACAGGACGTAAGGTTGGATCGTGCTAACAACGTATGTATCTACACAAGGGACTTTAAGAAGTGTCCTTCTGGTAGTCTCTCGTTCATATTAACACTCGACTTTTAAGAGTATGCCAAGCAGAAGGAAAATAACTAAGTCCTTACGTGCACCGCAAAAGTTGTGAGGTGTTCCTGGGAGCAAGCAGAGCCGAGTGTCAGAGTGGTGGGCTGCCAGCCAAGTGAACGCCGCAGACAAATTTTGGCCGTTTTGTCAATTTTTGACAGATTTTGACATTCCAATACACCATTTTAATCGTCTCGACGAGACCTTTCAATTGGTGGGGGTAGCCAGATCAACAGGATAAAGGACTGAAATGTTATTCCGTAAAAACCAATAAACATGTGGGTAACCATATGCTAAAAACAGATTAGCTGCAGACAAATTTTTTCCAACAATTGGTGTCGCAGACAGTTGCAGAAAGTTTTGCCTCCGGGAGTACAGTAAGAAAAAGTGAAGCAAGCAAATCCCAGTTAGAAGCTTCGTTCCCTAGCCAAGAGGATGGGAGAGCGAGTCATGTCAACGATTTATCTACGTGTGGCTTAGTTGCTCTTTCTACGAGCACGGTTCAGATGGAAGGAGTTAAAATGGCTCCCTCTCTCGTTAGAAATCGCTGCAGCCAGATCATAACACACAAAAAAAAGGCATCACTTGAACTACTATGGCAGAACTTCCGGCATGCATGCTTCACCAAGTTCACCTGAGATTCTATCACAACAGGTTTGACGTGACGTATGGAAGGAGCAATCGAATCATCGAACTAAGTCTCATGACGAATCACACGAACTTGTAATTTCACTTGATAATCCCAAATTATAACAGAGTATCTTCTAGCCAACATATTTTAATTGGATTTATACAAAGGGAATAATGCCTCGCGACTGTATGAGTATTGAGAAAAACTGATATTACTGGAGCAAAGAAAGGCCAAATGCTGAGCGGAGCTTCGTTTATGAATCCACTGCAATGCAACTATTGTACCCGCATCATGAAATAACCACTACATAAATTAACACCAGATTTTGTACATTGGCTCGCATTATACCCAAAGGTGGTTAAGAAAATTTAAAGTCGGCCATGTTGTTGGGGAATAATCAAGGTGACAAAATGGACAGGTGGTGTGAGCTGTTCCCCTAATTGCTAATCAGTAGTCGGAAACCGCTGTCAATACCATCCAGCAACGCGCTACGAAAGCACATGGACAAAGAAACAAGATGTGATGATGCAACCGAAAAGATGAGCCACAATGTTGTTTTCCACTACAACACGAGTTGTTTGCAATCGCTTCCCACCATTTTGTTGACAGTATAATTAATGACGCCCTAGAGTAGACTCCTTTTAGAGGGTGTACATGTCACTTACGTACGCGGTCCTTCTATGTTGGCTTTTCTGTTTGACGCAGTTTTGTAACTTTCAAGCAAAGTAGGCTTTCCTGTGCTAGCCAAACCTACACAGGTTGGCAGTCAAAAAAGTCATGGTGAAATTCCCAGATTTTTCAAGATATTCCAGACCATCTTTTTCTTATTTTTATTTTCGCCCAAAAGGAAGATGCAGTATAGCCTAATACTAAAAAAAAATTCACATTTCAGCCAAAAACTATGTCACATCGCTTTGCTAAATCAAAAATCGTACTGCCCTAACTAGTATTAGTAAAAAGTAAGACCATAATTTGAACAAAACTAGAAACCCACCAACACGTAACGTCCCTTCGTTGGGTAGTAGGTGATTGCTTTGACACACCCTAGGAGGGCAAACAACATCGTTCGAACAACAACGTTGCCCATTGTTCTAGCAGTGCTCTTCCATTGTTGTAGTCGTGCTGATACATCATTACAACATGTGTTTACCACCTGCTTGAAGTCCAAGTTTGAGCTATGCTAGGCTGCACTGTTGATGACGTTACAATAATACAGCATTATGTAGTCTGCTGCGCGTTGCTTTGAGTACGAAATAGCGCCTCCCGTAGCGAAGTGAGGTTATTACTCCAACCCATACTTTTTTTCGCTTTCGCTAATATAAGGAGTCACCGCTTTATCAGAAATGCAACAACAAGAACATGGTAGTTTACACTGAAATAAAGTGAAGCTTTCAGAATAAAATAATGATATGCGAATTAGTTATCCGCTTATATACGGAAAAACTTGTCGGAATTTAAACTAATATCCAAACTTTTCCAGTTATGATAAATTCCCAGAATGTTCCCAGATTTATACAGCTCTCTTTTCAAGCTCCTTTATGTTTGAACTCGGTTAAATAAATATTATTAAAAAAAAAAACTTTTATTGGGTGTTGGTGCGTGGGCGGTGGTGGGTGGGGTTTATTCTTAATTTAGGCGAATAATTACGCAAGCTCGTTTACAGTAACCGCTAACACTAATCACCACGATTAATTAAAATAAAAATACAACAGCAAAAAAAAAAAACCATCCCAACGCATGCAAAGTACAAACCAACTCGTCACCAATCTAATCACTAAGACAGTAAACGTACACAAAGCAACATAACACACTCGACGAGAGAAAAAAAAAACGTTAGGCAAGTTGAGGCCTATGACGTTTCTTACTGCTTCAGAAGCAGCGATGTCGCTTGGTTAGGTTACCATGGCAACACCACTAAATGGCGCGCTGGCAGAGTTGGGGTGGATGTAGGAACAGTCCACGTTGACCATGAAAGGGAGGGGAGAAAGGTAGGACTGAGTTGGTCGTGTCACAAAACTAGGTTTGGGATGTTGTTCAATAACCTAAGTCTTGTCAAAAAAAAAAAAGACCTACTCCATTTTTTTTTGCCTTGTTCTACAAGCAAGCACAGGGTAAAAAAAATATTATTTCAAATTAAACTTGGACATGTTATTTAAAAGCGGTAAATACAATTAAATATTTTTCTTGGAAAAGTTAACGGTAGACCTCGACCGCCCTAATCCCCTCAAGAAGAAAATTTAACTCGAAAAATATAATTTCTCCCCAGGGCTCCACCTAGTAGTTCGCCCAACTCGCAAGACTGTTTTTATGGAAGCATCAAGTACATACATACGTACTTCCTACACAATTTCGTTCAAATCGGTTCGTGTGCTTGGCCCTAACCGTGGAATACAGAACAAACTGGACCTTATTCGCTTTGCTCACTCACACAAAAAATAATAACGTCAAAAAGTATTTTCGAAAAATAAAACTGCTAGAAATTTCAGTTTTTTCCAATGATACGAGGTTTCCAACAGCAATGGTGTCCACGGTAGGGGGGGGGGGGGGGGAAGGGGAAAAAAAAGGGAACTTTAAAAAAACACCTTTTAAAAAAAAAAAAAAAAAAAAAAAACCCTAAAAGCCCCAAAACGCTAAGGGACACAGAAGTGTAAAAAAAAATAGAGAGCCAAATAAAAAAAAAGAACCCAGAAAAATGTACACTAAAATATACTACTGGTTTCCAAGTTCATAGAGTTCGTTCTACTTCTAAAAGTCCAGTAGCATAAGGTTTAAAATAATAAGGTAACCATGGTTATACGAACATAAGTATACTTCAGATGATGTATGGTTTTAAAAGATGGTGGAGGATAAGTGGGGATGGGAGTCCTGCGTTTGCCCCCCCCCCCCCTCCCCCTGCCACCATCCCTACGCCACCCGGTAAAAGTTTGTTAATACATTTTTAGTTGACAAAAATACCAAAGACAACTGACGTATTACGTATATGACTGTTACGGAATTGAAACACGTTAACGGACAAGTTTCAGGATGCAGAAGAACAAAAAAAAAAGGGGGGGGGGGCGGTAGGCTATTATTTTAAATGTCTATATAGTTTCGTCCCACAAACATTTCGGTTAGAACCGAAGCAGTGTCTGATCACCTTACAAACTGTCATTTTGGATTTTGAAATGTTACAGTTCACTTTACACGACATTAAGAAAGCACTCTTTTGTTTTTGGTACCATTTTTTGCCACAAGATGCCACTGTCACGCAACTGTCAGTGCCTACTTAATTTGAATGCGTATGCGTTTTTAGTATTTTCCTCAAAGGGACACAAATTTAATCGCAATGACAAACATGTTAATGTAAAAATGCATTTTAAACCGCCGTTGCGGTCTCATGGTGGCATCTAGTGGCACGAAATCGTACCAAATGAACCTTCCAATTATTTCTTAATGAGTAAAATGCCGTTTCAAGTCTTCTAATTATATTTGAGATGAGGCGTATTTTCTAATAGTATAAAGTGTACGAGTGGGCATCACTTATCACGGCGAATGTTTAAACCACACGAAAACAAAAAAATCAATTATAGCTTCCAAGACGTTTCTGAAGTCAATCAATAAATTTGTCCGATAAACAGAATAAAAAATAAAAATAAAACATCCAAGTAAACAAACACTTCGGACCAAATTAATTTGGATCTGTGCTATATATTAAAAAAAAAGTTTCGAACAAATGTTTAACTTATTTAAATTTTAGCACAACAATCCATTTTATCCTTACACTTTTTTTAAATATCACAAAAGATTATGTGGGGGTGGATTCACATTTATTATTCTTTCTGGCTTGGGAAAGAGTTGTTTCCCTTCAGTCTCCCCCCTTCATTCTGCGACGACATGGACTTTTCCAACAGCCTGATCTGAGGTGTACCAACTAGGCTCTCTAGCCTCGCACCAGCCACCTCAATGGGGATTAAAAATATTTTCAGGTTACGCTGCTAAGCCGCAGCGACTAAAATCAATTTACAGTTTGTCCTTGCAACAGTTTTAAACTGAAATAAATAATAGTTTATTTTTGTCGTCGTACAAAACTTCTATTCATTTTTCCTTTTGTCTTTTGTTCTTGCGCAAAGTTAGCCCGTTTTTATAAAAAACGAAAAAAATGCAGTAGCCTACCTGTGAGGAGGAGAGGGTGTTTTTCATTCCAGGCAAAGTATTTAGAAAGTTAATGAAAAAAATGTCTAAGTAAACATTAAAAAAAAAACTTTTTTTTTTTTTTTTTGATATTGGTTCAAGTGACGCGGAGTGCGAAATAATGCAAGAGCACTCTTAGTCCGAGCGTTCACGGTAATTTAAAAAAAGATAAATTACAAATCCATTTCAAATTTTCAGCATGCATTTTATGCCCAAAATTCATGTATTTAAATTCGTAAATTGCTAAAACTGGACGTGGTATTCTGGAATTTTTGACTCTCTGAACATGAGAAATTATCATTAGTTTCATGTTAAAACAACAACATTGTCGGATTTCGTAAAAGCACCCCAATGGCGATTTTTTTCTTCTTCTTTTAATAGTTTTCCTTTTCCTTAATTAGTTAGTAATCATAATGGTGTTTAACAGACGAATTGAACCGTTACCACTACTGTCACAGTTTCAAACACTGTGTCAAGCAGATTCCGCAAATTTTCGACAGTTCGCATTAACTGTCTTCATCAGGGTATTCTGCAGATTCAAAGGATTCCCGCCTTGCATCACGACGTCTGCTGTATTTTTGAACAAACGCCGGTGGTCCTTGGATTCTTCAGAATCACCCGCGAAAATTTGCGGAATGTGTTTGGTAATATTAACTTTATGACATTAAGTGTGCTTGTTAGTAGACAACATTTGGGTAATGATATTCAATTTACACAGGTAAATAAATAAAATTTTAATAAAACCCTATCTTAAAGCATATAGTTCATACGATTCACATTTGCATATTCCAGTAACTGGTCTTAAAAAGTTAATACCAGTAAAATTTTACCACAAACAACGTTTTAAAATGGCTTAGTGGTAGGACTTCAGTCTTTGATTTCAAAGGTCGTGGGTTCAATACCCTGCTCAGGCAGTCTGACATTTAAGTCCAAAAGACAACATAAATAGGTTTGC
>JAHWFP010225535.1:29738-54435 GCA_023313725.1 Lithobius niger
GGATAATTGACACTCGTTGCATACAGCTTATTATGCAATTTAAAAAAGAAAAGGAACTTTCTTAGGTTTGATAATGTTATTAACCATAGATGGCGTTGGCAGTAACTTGGTTTGCAGACGAGGACGCTTACCACTGAGCTGATGCAGCTCGCTTTGCTCGGGGTCCAGGAAACCCCTCACAAAGCCTACGGCATGCCGAGGGACTTACTTTTTCGCCAGTCTTATGACTTTCCTTTATTTTTATTTTTTAAACTGTCGGATAATTTCGAATTCTTTTGCAGTTTATCAATCAAGAAAGAAGTTTCGTCTAGCTTTTCCCGATTGTCACCCGAATTCAATAAAAAAAAGTTTCACCAAGATTTAAGAATTAGATTGAAATCACATTGCAACCCATTTACAAATTCAGGTGACTAACGGGACAGCCATTATTTTTAGAATCAGCAGTTCTAACCGAAATACAGTTAGTTTTATGGATGAACTGAAGAAAAGCTACTGCTATGCTTACACTATGGTCTATGGAGCTCACCGTTAGATTCTTACGTTTTCTTACTTAAATTTTTGTGTATTTGGAGATGCTGGTGTGCGATTACAAAATATCGCATCTTACCTGTGTGGGGCCCTGGCGGTAGTTAAAACTAGTACAGTGGGCTACTAACGCCCACGAAACTACAGCCAGGGCCCACGCGTGGGATGGGAATAGGCAAGACACAACGGAGCAGTAGCTTTTTCTCGGTCATCCTGTTTTACGAACTTCTTTTGCAAATACTCTTAAATTTTTTTTATTTGCCTATTTCCTCACAAATTTAAGTTTTGTTTATTTTTGTGTGTTAATTTGCTTAAAGGAACAGGGTCGCGTTATCACTAAAAGAGTATTAAAACTACGGCTATCCAGCTTCTGACAGTTTAAATGCTTAATTTACCTAACGTTTTAAGATTCTCCAATTCCATGCCACGACAATTTCCAGGAGTTTTAAAAAGAATTTATTCCACGGTAAAAAACAATGGGCCTGGAATTACCAAGATCAGGACGAACGTTATTAACTTTCCAAAAAAAAAAAATTGTATAGAATGTCTGGGTAGGCTAATCTCAAAGCAATTTTTTAATCTTGACAAGCATTTTCCTCCGCTTTTAATAGTGAAAATTGTTCATGCACACTTTGCACTATTCTTTGTCAGCTATTTTCTCCTGCTGTTCCGAATTCTTTTTCAAGTTTAGTCTGAACTGTATCGGTACCGATAGTATCACAATCAGCATCATCGGTATTTCCATCTTCATGAATATCAACTTGCTCTGTACTTAATAGTTCTTCCTTTCTTCTTTACTTTGTCTCTCAAAATTCTTCACTACCCATGTCCCCCAAATTTAATGTTTTTCTCTCCTTATTTCCTCATTGGATCTTCAAACTGTAATTTAAAGCTTAAAATTTAAAATGCATTGTATTTCATCATTATGGGGGTTAAAAAAAATTTCCAATTTCGTCTAAAGTACCGGAAAATTGATCTCTTGCCTGAAATCTGGAAGATGTTGAAGGGCCGACTGAAAAATGTTTGGGTCCCCTGGAGGTTCATTTTATTTATTATTATTTTTTTTTGGGGGGGGGGGGGGGTGTCAACGGTGGGATCAGGGTAAGTTCGCCATTTTTTTTTTATCTCAAACTGGTAGATAATTAGATTTTGCATTATTATTATAATTTATTCCTAGCCATGATGTACGCAAACCGTACTAAACTTAGCTGATAGTTTTTTTAATACTCCCAACACGCCCTGTAAGGTGCGAAGAAGATCTAAAAAAAAGTTGTAATATAAGCATAATTTGGGATAAACGAAAACAAATTAGCCCCCTAACCGGTGGTACCCACCCACCGGTTCGCCCCTGAAGGAGTTTAGCCTGAAATCTGAAGTGCTATACCCGAAATGTTCAACTTTTTTTTCTGCTTTCGCTATTTTAATTGGGGATCACAAATTATTGGGATTTAAATTACTCCGAAAATAAGAACAATCCATACGGCACGTTTTACTATTAGATAACAAGGCCAACTACTGCCACCAACGTAGGCGTTTCATATTTTTTAAACCTATCTTGGTATAAAACAAAATTTTAAAACTGTCTCCACTTGAAGGCCAACTGATTTCGCGCTCCTTGACAAACTTCTTACTGCTGGCCCTTACAACACTTTTCAATTAAACCAGAAATTATAATCCAAAATAAGCAAGCAAACCAAACTTAATGTTAAATCAAACAAGCCGAAATCAAAATAACACGTATCTTTTACACGTCATCTAATTTAAATCAACAAATCTATTTGTCATGTAACTCAAATCCATTACCCCGAAATTAACAACAAAAAAAAGGGCAGTTCACTGGCTTAATCCTTTAAGCAAATACAAATTAGAGACGAGCATAAAGCCGTCAAGAGCACCCTGTAATTACCAAAACATGCAATTTCCAGGACAAACAAATCAATTTCCTTTAGCCAGGAAGACGTAATGCCAACGCATGGCTAAGGGTATTACCACCTTATAACGAGATTAATAGCCGTTACTACACTCAAACTTTACTTTTGCGTTGTACAACCCCGAATAAAAGGACAAAATCAATACAAGTCTTTTCCACACCGAGGACGGCAGGAGGAGGCTAGCCCCACTGGCTATAACCAGAGACCTTTCACTGACGCTTGAGCTCCAGCTTCAAAGAGACTTGCTTTCCACAATCCTTTGAGCACAAAATTTGAAAAAGGTTTTCCCGAATAAGTTTATTTACGTATTCAGTGCCCATAAATAAAAACAAACATGAAATACTCGTTGAATTCGTTCTAATGTTGCAAAACTTCTCGAGATTTGTTTTTCACCAAACAAAATGTGTCGGTTTTGTCCTTCATGGATGCAACACTGAACAGCGATAAAAGAAAGGAGTCCGACAATTACGGCCAAATCTTTGGAGATGTAATCCAAGAACCCGTGGTCGACGTGGCTGGGCGGTGAGAGAGCTCAGCCTAGCTGCTGGAAGTTTGTGGTCGAACCCCTGGAAAGTGACCTAGTCAAAGTCCCCGCCAGGACTGCCGGCCAGGGTAGCGTGAGAGGATACCATGCTCCTTCAGCGGCTATGGGAACTATTCTGGCCAATTCTGGACAATCTTTCGGCCCCTACGATGATCCGATGATCGGAGGTTTCCCGGATCGAATCCCAATTACTACGGCTGACTTAAGGCTCAAAAGAAATTAATTTAAAAAAAAATTACGGATATATGATGGTACGTGAATTCTTCGTCATTATTGCTGCTCACTTGTCATTCTTACCAGTTCACAGTGTTGGCTCCATTCTGCTGTTCATTCATAGCAGCCAATTTCATTTATTTAGTTTGACGACACCTAAGTAATTTTAGCAAACTTCCCATTTCTTTGTTTAAATTGCGAAAAATACCACATCCAGTGTTTATCATTACTTTCTTTACATTTTGAAACATTAAAAAAGCTGCATACTCCGTTGTGGCTTTGTATGGCTGATGCGCACCTTAATGTTGAGTTTATATTCTTGAAACCTATGGCCACGATCTGCATTCGCCCCCCCCCCCCCCCCATGCTTTAAACGCCACAACACTTATAATTTAAGACACCACCATAGTCTCTTAGGTTTATGTTTATTCCACAGGACGGTAGCCTCTTAGTCAAAGGGTCTTAGCGAGCGTTAACGAACAGGGTCATCTCTTAGCCCGGTAGCCTCTTACTGAGCCTTTTTCCAGCAATGTATTCGTACAATTAAGTAGTGAAACAATAGATGTGTAACAATTATCCGCCCAAAACCAAAACTGGTATAAGGGAAGCCGCAAAGTTTCCAAAATAGGGCCAGCGTTTGAAAGTAGTGATAGCATCCAACTAGGGAAAGGCTGCCAAAGGTTAATCCCATTGGCTAGCAAACTTGGGTGTATTACCTTCTTCTTTAATTTCTTTGCCCGACTACTTCGTAAGATTGCTGAAACATGTTGGATTTAGAATTGTACAATCCTATAGCTCTGACATTGACATTGACATTTATTAAATTCGTCATATTTGCAGATAACCATACTCACTCCTGGCCCAAGAAAAGATTAAAGAAAAGACCAATGCGCCACGTTTGCTGGCTAAATACATACGGCTGCAAACCTTGCCTTTTGGTCTGAAATGTCAGACTGCCAATGCAATTGACATTTAAGTCCAAAAGGCAACGTAAATAGGTTTGCATCCGTATTTATTTAACACTCAAGCCCATTTGGCTTTCTGTCCTGCTTATAAGTTTGCTGGCCAACAGGATTAACCTTGGCGGCCTTTACCTGGTTGAATGATATCACTACTTTCAAAGGACGATCCTTTTTGGAAACTTGGTGGCTTCTTTTACACCAGTTTTGGTTTTGGGTGGATATCACAACTTTCAGAAGACTGAACGTACCAAAGGTCACACCGTCGTATCTTGATCTCTGCTATTTTTTTCTGGAGGAATTGTATGTAATTTTCAGAATGATAATCTACTTGCAGCGACACACTAGCATTGGTGGAATTGCGAGATCAGTAGGGTATAAAGCAATGCAACGTTATTACAGACAGCATCAGAAAGTTCTGCTTCGGGATCGTCCATAATGTATACCGTACATCCTCTATTGTAGGCTGGGCTACTGGTTAAAAATCAAGTCATTTTCACCCGGCTGCATTAGAAACCTGGCTACAACTCGGCTACTACAAATTTAGAAGAAAATTTACGGGATCCATACATGTAAAACATATGGCTGACATTAAGAATGGTAAATAATATCACATCCTTTTACCATTATTCTTTAATAAACCTAAACATGGCAGCAAACATTAATAGCCTAAATAAGTTTTCAAAATCAAGCCATTTTGACCTGGCTACTAATAATTCAAGAATGAGAAAACGCCTGGCTACAATTGAGGACCCGACCACAAACCGAGGATTTATGGCAGTTATGTCAAACCACAACTCCCACCATTTGTTTCTGTGTGGAAAGGGTGGGCGTGCGGGCCCACGCTTTATACCCCTTCCACACTGGGTCCGGGTTTTCAAATCGGGACTTGAGATCCCGAAGTCGACCCCTACGTTTCAGTGTGCGGTCCAGCACATGAGGGAAACATTTTTGCTCTTTGGAGCACTATAAACGAAAAACAGGAGACGGGAGAGGGAAGCGAGAAATGAACAACAACAGTGCCGAAAATGTTGTAACGAAATTAAAGTTAATTAAAGCCCGGAACCTGGCTGCGATGTCGGAGTCCAGTGTGTAAGGGGTATGGAAAGAAGAGTATCAGGTTTTCTCTTTGTGAAACACTTGTTTTGGGTGTGGGGCTCAAACACCAAATGCGGTGTTCAGGGGCCTGTGTGGAAGGGGCATGGAAAGAAGGGTTTCTGGTTTTCCTTTGTGAAGCCGTAGTTTAGGCTGTGGGTATAAAGTCGTTTCCACAGTGGGCCCCCAAACACCATGTTTGGTGTCCCGGCTTCGACTTATGACTTACACCTGTAGGCAAAACCACGAGTTCACAAAGAGAAAACCAGAAAACATGAGCTGCACTGATGGACATGTGAAATGGACCACCGGAAACATTGCCCAAACTAACAAAAGGGACGAAGCTAAATACATCTCCATAATACCCGACGTTGAAGAATAAGAACGTTGACTTCAACGAGAAACCTATTTGAGTTTCTTAAAACATTGGTAACGATGCCACCATTAGGCCTACTAGCTTGCTTCAGACAAGGGACGCCGACCAATGTCGAGACAGAGGAGTCTTAGAATGGATTTGGAGCCTAACACTCACAAGATCATGACAAGAAGTTTGTAGCCATTCAATACACAAGCATATCTCCAAAGTAACCCGAGACACGATATACCACAGCAATGAACCAGAATTTGTTGCAGTATACTGTACTGTGGCAGAAAAATTCCGTCCGTTTCTTCATGGACACGCAATCACTCTTATAGCGGACAACTTCACCACTAAATATATCATCGCTAAATCAAGATAAATTGCAGATTCGCAAGGTATGTGATTGGATAGCACCATATGAATTCATATTCGAACATCGTCCAGGGAAAAACAACGTTGTGGTGGATCATTTGGCGAGCCATCTTGAACAAATCATACAAAAGACGAACGCTTTCATTAACAGATCTTCAGACGACCAAATCGCAAACGCTCAGCTAACATGTTTTCGCAACAAATAAATTGCGTGCTGGAACTCGACCCAATGACGAATAAACAGCTTCAAAAAGCATTTATAAAGTAGGAGACGGCATCCTGCTCCATGTTAAATACGATGAAGAAATACCACAAAACTTCAATTAACAGTCCCAGACAACCTGCGAGTTGCAGTATTTCACTTACGTTACAATAAAGTGTGTCATTTAGACATACAGAAGACGACGGATGGAATCAGAGCAAATTACTGATGGAAGAAACTACCAATAGACGTTGGGGACTACGTACAACGCTGCCATGAGTTGCAGACAGTGAATGGTTTCAGCAAATAGTTTGCGTGGTCATTGACCGATACACCAAAGGAAGTCGTTTCGGCAGACAAGGTTGTTTCACTGCCACTCACAAGTGCTGGCAACAAGAACTTTATTGTTATCAACCACGCAACAAGACACATTGTTGCACGTTAACACTGAACATAATGGCTGCGACAGTCATGGATTCCTTGGAAGAGACATAATTTATCAGTACGTCTCACCAGCGGTCTATGTATCTGACAACGTAAATCAGCACTCGTCGCCACTAAAACAAAACGAGCTTTAAACTTAGTTTCACTACAAACTATCCTCACCATGCCCTGCCTTACACATAGGACCAAGGAAGGAGAACCATGGGAAAATAGTGTTTCCGTTCAGGTGCGTACTGTGAGAGCCATAGGCCTGGGAAACGGTTTACGGTTTCATAGAAATCAAGTCTTCATGAAAAAATTTCAATAGGCCCTCGACAGGCCCTGGTAGCATAGGCCCCACAGGAAACCTATTTTCCCATATGGCCAGTATGCCCGTTTCCATTACACACCCATGGCCATTTCTTATGTTCTGCACATCCTTCCTAGCCTGAGACTCTGCTGCTAAACAAAAGTGGTAAGATTAGGCGGGGGTTTCCATTGCATATGCTCCCGTACTCTCAATCCAAACAAGCTAGGGAGGGTACAAAAAAATCCCAATCCCTTTAAACCTAGTTTCCACTACAAACTATTCTGACCTTACCGTGCCTATCGGAGGGCGAAGGTAGGAGAACTTATAGTAATGGTATTCCTATTACATATCTTTGGCAATTTCTTATACTCCTGCTAATGGGCTCACGCTCACTTGCACCAGAGTTCAGCGCACCATACGTCATCTTTGCAGCAGGTTATGTTGCTAAGCAACAGATGTCAGATCAGGCGGTGTTAGGGAAGTCAATACAATTCCATACATCGGCTTCCCAGCCCTCACTGACTACAGGTGGGTTACGGAGGGTCCAAAAAATTCCAATTTTCCTTACAACCTTGCCCTGCACAGGGACTACATCCGACTATACCATGAAGCTATAGGCCTAATTTTAGATAGGTAGGATAAGGCACGGACTCGGTTTAGTAGAAACTAAATGTTACCCTACTCTACCTTACGTTACTCAGGAACTGCGTCCCAAAGGCAAGAATTCACCCTAGTGGAATGCAAGTGTTACCCTACTCTGCCTTACTCTTGAGCAGGAACTTCATCTCAAAGGCAAGGATTCAGTGTTGTACAAACTAGGTTAAACCCTACTCTACCTTACCTTGCCCAGGAACTACATACGTTACAAAGGCAGCATTTGATGCAGTGGAAACTAGGATTTACCCTACTCTACCTTACCGGTGAGCAAGAACTGCATCCTAAAAGCAAGGATTCGTAGCGGAAACTTAAGTTTTACCCTACCCTGCCATATCCTTGGTGCAGGAACTGCATCCAGGGGTAACGGATTCAGAGTAATGGAAACTATGTTTACCCTACTATACCTTCCTTTGCCCAGGAACTGCATTCCAAAGACAAGGATTTCGTGTAGTGGAGACAAGGTTTAAAAGAAGCCGGCCGTCCGGTTCAGCACCTGAAAAAGGGACCTTCCAAAAACCCGGGCAGGTAGTACGTTTGTCTGGGGTCTGGACAAAAGTTTGGATGTACGTATCGGAAATTATTCTTGTAGACAGAGTGCCTAATATCATCTCCTAATATTTTTTTCCCAACATCTAAATCACAGCTACCAGTATGAATAACTGCTAGGATCAAAGATCCACTAACTGAATTAGAGCTTATACATTCCTTGAGGCAATAGAAGCTGGAGCGACAATGATTTCGGAACGTGACAACAACCGGCTTTCCAAACAGCTTTACGGGACGTCTCGCAGCCATTCTTCATGATGTACAGTACATTGGGGTAAATACGTTTTTGAACAACATGCTGTTCGGGTAGCCAGTGGTGAACACGCCTCTAATACAATAAGCATATGAGGACTATCAGCATCTTCGAGAGCAATGCCGTATGAGGAACAGCTTACATGATGCTCTTCTGCAATCCGATAATGGAATCTGTCGACGGGTACACGGGTTGCTGTCCTTAGACAGGTTACCAGCTAGTGTGTTATATCATATAAAGGGTTAATAAAGTGAACATAGTAGCCTAGTGCATCCACGTGGTATCTTCCATTGACAGATCCATGGACAAAGGTTATGGAAAACCTTGCACAAAATTCCTTCTGCGACTTCAGGATATCTACCATGGTGGAAGGTTTCCAAGTTCGAATCCCAAGGTTCTCACCCTTCCTTACTGAACTCCTTCCCACTTTTAAAACATACAGTGCAGTGAAAAATTGAGTTGGTTCATTCTATTCGAGCACTAGTTTCGTTCAGATATCAACCAAATATTAGAGAAAAAACTGATTTTAAGAAATTATGCAAAACGTAACGGGAGAAATAAATATTTTTTTGCGTTGATTACAAAATAACGTAGCCTACAGTCTTCAAAGCTGCTAGTGACTACTGCGTTTTTTCTGCCAAAAACGTTTAAAATGTACATATGCCGATTAAAACTGCTCCAGTATGTCCGAAATTTTTTTCAGTATTTATAATTTCATAATGTTTGGTATTTTTACAACATAAAATCTTATTTTAAGAAGTCGTAGCGTTTTATCATAAAATCCAGGTATTCTGGAAGCGTATATGTATTCGGGCTTTAATCAGTCCAAGTTTAAATTAGTGCACGCCTTGACTTGTCACATTGGTGATTTAATATACTCTCCTCAGCATCTTACCAAATTCCCCTACTTCCTTAAAAAAAAATACCAACATTACCAAGTTTCCACATCATCAGATATAGTAATTATTTTAGTTAACAAGTCTTATGTGACCATAAGCTCACGCACATGAGCCATAAAAACCAGCGCTGCACCTGACAACTGTTGCTGGAGCATAACAGCAGGCACACCATGAGTCGGCTGGTTCTGGGAGCCTCACCCAGTATCTTCCCCTTTAGGGCGCCCACGCACACGGCGGCCAGGTCATGCAGCCAAAAAACACAGCGATTTGCCACGCTGCCACGTTCTTTTTCATTGATATTCTTGATCACGTGGTCAAAAATAAACACGGAGCAAGTATGGTCACCCTATGCCGCACGGGATCCCAGTGGCCGTCGTGGCCAAGTGCGTGTTGCTACATAAACCGTAAGCATTCTCATTGGCCACAGCGACCTGGCCACCGTGTGCGCGGGTGCCCTTAGTTCTACACTATACTCTGGAGTTGTATTTGTATGACATAATACCTGTGTTATGTACAGGCCTGCGATATGGGAAAAATGTTCTACATCAAGGTTGTACTACAGCCCGGCCTTGTAAGCAAAATAGCATGTTACTAGGTTTCACAATATGGCCACCGATTCATTTGATTTAACATTGTTCACATTTATGTGATATCAAAAGTTCAAACTTTTGTTGAGCGAATTTTCGACAAACAACTCCCTCGTTGTTATTGGGGAGGACACAGAACGTTTTGTCTTCTTCAAGCATGGTTAAGCAATGGTTGTTCGGCGCTGGTCACATGCAGCTGTAATGATGTGGATGCGTTTGAATCTGCCCGCCCTTACCCACTGATCTTTATGAGCTTCTCTGGAAGGAGTGATGGATGGGAGGCTCCACTTGTTCCACTCGGTCCTTCTCAATAAAAACGTGGGAGGTTACTGTTTGTTCGAAAATTCGCTCTACAGCAGCTTGAACTTTTGATTTCACGTAAATATGAACCATCTTAAATCTTCAACTCAAAAGGATTACATCACAAGCCATTTTAAAGATTCGGTTGATTTGTCCTATTGCGACTTTCCGTTATTTGGGGAAGTTGGTTACAGTCGAAAAGAATGCCAAATGAGATGCAGCAGTTTTTTTCCCTTGACACATGAATATGTGGCCTAATTGCACTGACCTGATGGGAAGTATAAAAATTAAAAAAAAAGCTAGTTAACCTTTTGTTATATAAAGCTAATACTAGACACATAATTGAGTTCTGAAGAGCACAATTACTCGGTGAATATAGAAATAATTAGTTTATTTCTATATTTACAGTGCAGAAAGCTATAAGATTTCTTCCCAGTGCTCCCACTTAGATGATTCCTGCCTAGTGCTACTTCGAATTCCCCCCCCCACCCCCCCCAAAAAATTTGAGGTACAAATTTCATATTCAAACTCATACGCCTGAATTTTTCATGAAATTTCAACAAAATCAGAATAAAATTGCGAACTTTATCGTTTCTTAAACGGACCCACAAAATCCAACTTCAGTCGAGTGTTCGACCCATATGATTTCTGCCCAGTGCTCCACAGGGCAGTGCTAGGTAGTCTGCTCCATTTCTGCCCAGCACTCTAACGTCGAATGCCCCCCACATATCTGAGGTAGGCAGGAATTTATCCACCAAAGTTCCCTCTTCATGAAATTTCAAGAAAATAGCGGAACATTAGGCTATCGTTTACCACAAACACACAAAATACAAATTCAATTGAGTGTTAGACCTCGCTCGCTTGGACAAAAATAAAAATTATCATTTTGAAAATTGTCAATAGAGGTAGCAACCCCCCCCCCCCCCCCTTAACTAAAAAAAAAAAAAAAACACTGCCAAATATGCCTGTGTCACTTGACAACGTTGCTTCGTGGTGGGCCGTATTGCTTAACCAACTTATGCTGTTATAGGTCTACCGGGATAGTTTACTGTCCATGGTTAGGTTTATTCCGGACAATTTATGAAGTTTGCCACCAACACCAACCACCGCTAGTTATTTTATTTAGTTATTCTGCATCCCCCTAGGGTTGCTGAAGCATTTCAATTTTGGACGTGTTATATCCATGTCTTTATTATAGATCTGATCTGTACTGTGGTCATTGACTTTTTATTTTCTTGTCGATTGGTTTCATTTAATTGTACATATACCGTCCTTTGGGAACTGTAGGCATACTTTAAAAAATTAAATAAACTAAATCAAAAGACAGTTTCTGAAAATCCAATGACGTACTACCAACACCATCAATGCACGGCCAACTGAGATTGAAGCAGGGTTCGAACGCAGTTTTTACCTCAGTTGCCCTTGTATCAACGTAGCCATATCTAAGCAGTTAAAAGTGCTATTGTCTAGAAATAACTAAAACCTCGTTGAAAACAATACTTTAAAAAAAACTTTCCATCTTCTCACCCAACAGGGGGTATGTTGTCTTATGATTTAGTTTTAGACAAAGACGTGTAGCCATAACTTAGTCGCATGGTTATGAAACACAGCACGAAATTCATCCCGTATCCGATCAAAATTGGGTCAAGGCAACCGACCTAACCTATAATAGCAGCAACAGTACGGACAGAAAAAAAATCAACTTGCTTAAACAAACGGGAGTATGATACACATGTCCGACATGTAGAAAATGGAAGACTACATTTTACACTTGAATGTTACTATTACCAGCTTGAATGTTACTATTACCAGGAATGTTACAATTAATAGGCTCTTTTTATCTCGTAATTACAACCAGAAAAATTAAAATCCATTTTATACATTAAAAAAGAACAAATATGAGATTTACCAGATTTATTTATCACCTCTTGCCATTAAATAACTCGTCCATTCATCATGCCTTAATTTAGCCGTTTTTGAAATAACGTTTTTTTCTTTTTATGGAAAAAATAAAAAATACTCGTAGAAATTAAGTCAGTTAAAAGGACACACCATCCTTAAATTTTTGTGCATTCTAAGCAAATATTTGTTGCGACATTTACATACGTTTGAGTGAATGTAGCAAAGCAAAACCATCTAGCATATATAGGATAAAAACGGGAAAAAAAAGTGTTTGCAACATTTACATACGTTGGGGTGGGGATGCACCGATTATTCCGTGATTATTTGTCGTATTCAGCTAATAAATTTAGTATTTGGCCGAATAATGACATTCAGATTCTGCCAAATACTGATTTTCCCTAATAGTGATATTTACGCAATATTTGGTCGTTAGTGTTAAGACTGTCTTGTTGGGTATTTGGCCAAATATTTTTTTTTCATATAAATTTATATTTATGTAATTTTTTTGGTGTAAGAACGTTTAGCTAGCATTTTGATTTTTGGTTTGTGAGGAATTGTCTTCCGACAAGTTCCTAACAGTAGGAAAAATTGGAAAAATTACGGTCGTTTGTCTTTTTTCAAGTCCTAATACGAAACTATTAGATTTTATGAAAGGAAGGGTTAAGTTTTTCAAAAAATGAAAATGTGCATTGCGTACCTTTACCTACGTTTCGTCGTGATTTATCATTACGTGCCTACCCTTAATCAGTATTGTCACACATTTTATTCAATATCATGATGTTAATTTACTGGTATCGGCAGAGCTTTCAGTCAAGCATTCGGCGAAGGGCTGCGTAACTGGTAATCGGCCAAATATGACAATTGTTCGGTGCCGAATATTCGGTAGTTGGGCTATTCGGTGGTATATCCGGTATTCGCCAAATTTGGTATTTGGTGCGTCCCAACATACGTTTGAATTGATGTTGCAAAACTGTGTCGTGCAGAAAAGCACATATGGAGGCAGGTATATTTAAACACACTACATTAACGGTTGTTCAAGAAAACGTACTAAAATTAGTAAATCTTAAGTTCTTTGTTTTTATTGTTTAAAATGCTGTGTGCAAAGAATTTTAATCATTCTTTCTGTATTTAAGGCAATTATTAAAAAAGCCCTACTGTTGTAATAAACAAGCCAATCACTTTATTTGTTCTTTTTATAGTACTATTAGTACACTTCTGAAAACCACTTTGTGCAGTATTTTATTTAATAGCCTATTCGGAAAGAACTCTATATTTACATTTTCTGGCACCATTTATTGCCGTTGTTAAGAAACTTTCTGAAACTAACTGAAACTAACCAGTTTTTTTAAAAACACTTTCCATCCTAAAAGACAAAAATATAACATCTCAAAAATGCAAGATGTTTAAAAACATCTTGTATTTCTGAGATGTTATATTTTTGTCTTTTAGGATGGAAAGTGTGATATTTTTTCTCTTTTGTGATAGCACGTTATATATTTATCGTTTGGGTTGGAATGTGCTATATTTTTACATTTTCGGATGAAACGTGCTATATGTTGTCTTTTGGGGCGTTACATGCTGTATTTTGTCTTTTGGGATGGAACATGCCCCATATTTGCATTTTAGGATGGAACGTGCTACATGTTTGTATTTCGGGATGGAATGTGTTATATTTTTTCCTTTTGGGATGGAACATGTTATTTTTTTTTTTTTTTTTTTTTTTTTAATAGGACGTGTTATATTTTTGTATTTTGGGATGGAACTTGTTATATTTTCATCTGATGATTTGTTGATTTGTTTGTTTTTTTAACGAAGGGTATAAGTGGTGTTCACCAACTTCTTTGCCCTCCATTTGGAATACATTTGTTTATTATTATTGAAACATCCTACTTACTCGTTCGTCCTGCCGTGCTACACGGCATCCAGCTAGCGACAAATAATTCAAACAACTGATGCTCGAAGAACACGGAACAAAATGGAGATTAACCAAAATAATTCTCAAACAAATGACCCTTGAAGGGCACTGAACGAAATGAGATCACCAAAATAATTCAAACAAATGACACTGAACAAATGGAGACTACTGAAATAATCCAAACAAATGCCGCTTGAAGCACTAAACAAAATGCAAACTAGGCCTACTGAAACTAGGCTCCTGAAGTACTGTGAACAAAAACATGGTCACCCCTCAGCCCCATACGCACACTTTTTTTTTTATCAGTAAACAAACAGCCTACATAGTATTTATTCATTGCCATTCAAAATAGAGAACATTTGTCTCGAATGCCACCCATTGACTGCTACATTCTACAGGTGCAGCCTGGTTCTCGATCAATAGCCGTCTGCACGCAAAACGCTCCAACAAGAAAGAGGTGGCAGGCCAAGGAGGAAAAACGCCACTCAAAATAAAACATGCTTCTTGACAGCACTAAAAACAAACAAATCCAAAACCTAAAAATAAGTGAGCAGTTGGGACGACGAAAGGGATAGAGGGAGGGGTTTGGGGGCATAGCATCGAGTGGTTGAACCTTACCAGCTGAACAAACCAACGACAACACCAGCTGAAGCAGCCATAAACAACTCCAAAGGGTTGAAATGGAAAAAATAAACAGAGGAATGTCTATCGTTTGCGACTTCAGTTTTGCTAACTCGACAAATGTTTTCTTTTACACTTTTTAGATTTTGTCTGGGGTGGTCTTCCTTCCCTGTTAAAGAATGCTAGATATGGACATGAACCCTTTAAACGCCATAAATATTTGGAAGGGCTAGTGTTCAGTGTTATTAAAGACGCTCCATTTCTTGATTGATCGTTAGGGACCCTGTAGTTTTTTTTTGTTTTTTTTTTAGAGATTGTGCATGCAGAACCTTTCAAGGAGTCGTGATCAATTCGAAGAGCCCACTAAAAATAATAATTCTGAAAATACACAATAGACCTAATTCCCAGGTATTAATTTTAGTTAGACCTGTTTGAGTTGTTTTTGGAGGAAACTTTATTTTAAAAAATCCTGGAGTCGTGATTTTTGGTTTCACAAATAGTGCAAGTCATCAATGTCCCTTAAGAAAGTAGATTTATTGAACCCATGGTGTTATTTTGTAAGCCACGGGAATTTATGTTGACAATCAGTTAATCCAAATTTAACTTGCTTTCCAATTTAGCAAAATCCGACTATATTTTTACTTGCTTTGTCAATAATTCAACTATTCCTAATCTTGTTTTACTTGCTTTGTCAATAATTCTACTATTCTTAGTCAAGTTTACTTTCTTTATTAATACAACTATTCATAGGTTTACTTGCTTTGTCAATTCAACTATTCCTAGTTTTACTGGCTTTGCCCATTCAAATACTCTTCCTTCATGTGCAAATTCAAGTATTCCTAGTTTTATTTGCTAGTTTTATATTCCTAGTTTTGGAGATTCAAGCGTTCCTATTCACATGCTTTGCAAATTCAAGCATTCCTAGTTTTACTTGCTTTGCAAATTCAATCATTAATCTACTTGCTTTGCAACTTTCACTATTTTCTGGTTTACCTGCTTTTCAAATTCAACTGTTATTTGGCTTTACCTGATTTGCCCATTCAATCATCTGCTGGTTTTAGCTGCTTTTCAAATTCAACTATTATCTGGTTTTACCTGCTTTTCAAATTCAAGTACTTTCTAGTTTTACTTGCTTTACAGTATTTCAACTACTGCAATTTACTGCATTCTTTGTCTCGTTCGCGCAACTGCTCCAGACGTACGCTACAGTATTGAACAATTTGGTCTTGGGAGTAACCCTCCAGGACATTTTAATTAAGACAGAAAAAATACAAGACTTCTTTCGTCTTTGGCCGCAGCTTGCAACATCTTAATTAATTTTTCACCGATTGGTACAGCTTGGTTCAAGCTGAAAGATTAAAGGAATTCTTAAGGGGAAAAAATTCTAGCCCAGGCAGTAGTCCGTCAAAGCAGCAAGATAAGTCAGGCCTATCAAGGGAAATGAAACTGAAGTAATACAAGGTAAATAAACTAACACACCATCACGATGGATCTTTGTTCTTTTAACAAGAAATCACATTCTCAACGTGCTTGTAAACATTTACTAAAGCCACTTTTGGTAACAACACTTGCGAATCTTAACTGTTGATCCATATTTCACAAAAACAGATACAAAAACCATGCTTGTCATTTGTTGCATAGAGGATTTTATGAAATTTAAACTAGGTTTTTACACTTTGTTCGCTTTATGGTAATGATCCATGCCAAATCGCTAGCATTCAATTTCTTAGCATCTCCTCTCAAAACTTACTAGGCTAATAAAGAATTTTTTTCTTTTTGCAATGCAAAATATTTTCACTTTCATGAAATTTAGTTACAAACGCAGGGAGCCACAGACTTCCTACTGCTCCCCTGTATATTTCCCACTTTTTTTGGGAACATTCCTTAAATCCTACTTTTATGGGAACAATTTCCCACATGTTTCGGACAACCCGTTTTCCTACTTTATGGGAAGTCACTAATTTTCCTACTTCTTTGGGTTTTTACTTTTTTGGGAACAATCCTTGTTTTCCTACTTTTTTGGAAATATTCCTTAATATTGTATTTTATTGAGAACATTCCTTATTTTCCCCCTTTTTTGAGAACATTCTGTTCTTTCCACTTTTTTGATTCTTTATTTTCCTATTTTCCTACTTTTTGGAAACATTCCTTATTAACCTACTTTTTTGGGAACATTAATTTATATTATACTTTTTGGGAACATTCCTTATTTTCCCCCTTTTGGGAACATCCCTTAGTTTCCACTTTTTTGAGAACATTCCTTATTTTCCTTTTTTTGGAGAACATTCTTATTTCTTACTTTTTGGGAATGTTCCTTACTTGCCTACTTTTTTGGGAAACATCCCTTATTTTCCCACTTTTTGGGATCATTCCTTATTTTCCTACTCTTTTGGGAACACTCTTTATTAACCTACTTTTTTGAGAACATTCCTTGTTTTCCTACTTTTGGGGAACAATCCTCGTTTCCCTAGTATTAGGGAACATTCCTTATTATCCAACTTTTTGGGAACAAGTCTTATTTTCCTACTTTTTGGAAACATTAATTATTGTACTACTTTTTGGAACCATTCCTTGCTTTTCTACTTTTTTGGAGACTTCTGTATTTCCTTCCTTTTAGAAACAATCCGTATTTTCCTACTTTACGATTTTCGTTGCTGTGCCGCAGTATTTCCTTTTAAACTTGTGGTTCTCTCCTGTTTTTTAAGTAACATCAGTCTTGTGCAAGTTAATCAAATTTTGCCTTGATGCAAGTTTTAAGAGAATATTTGCTTCACTACCTTAGTTTACCTTTTATCTGAAATAACAGCAAACTGGCAGAGAAATTGCCACTGCCAGCTAAACTGATGTATTGTTCACTTCTAGATTTATTTGAAAAATCGTTAAAAGTTTCCTTTTTTTTTTTGCTTTCTGACAAAAAATCCGTTATTTTTAAAATTAATTTTGTCTGAGGTTATGAATTGATGTTACCCCTAAAGTGTGAAAGGCAAACGTCGCTACCGCAAATTTTTGACAAGCGTGAGAAGACAAGCGACATTGTGTGGTGACTTTTATGCTTGTGGAAAATTTGCGGAAACAACATTTCCCCTTCCCACTTTTTGAAATAGTCAAATATTCCAGTGCTAGTATAAGTTACAAATTGCGTATTTCTAGTTTTTTCCTCACTAAAACCCGCTATGACCTCTCCATGATGACCATTAGATGTAAAGAAGTAGAACTGGCCCACAGTTAAGCACCATCTAACTGCAAACAATCAAACAAAATGTTCACATAGGGTTTCAAGAAGTGCTTGAGCTTTAGCCGAACTTGTCCTCAAGTTAGAGCCTTTTTTTGGTATCTAAAAATGTTATTTTTCTTTATTTCTTACTAAGTTTTAAAATATGATTATCAGTGTTGCATGAAAAGCAACAGTGATAATCATACTTTAAAACCTAAAAAATATTTGTAATTTTATGAATCAGAATTTTTTTCTGGAAGTGCATACTATTTCGATTTTTATTTATTCATTAAAGAGTTAATTTTTTTTTACCCATTTTCACTAATCCCCAAAGTTGCAATGGCTCAGACCAGACAGTACTATAGTTTCTTTTCAAATCAAATAACTTTTTCAAAATAAATTTTTTTTTTGGCCCTGTCATGGATATTAGGATATTTTCTTTATTAAAAAAATGAAGCCTTTCCAGGATTAGCATAGCTTAGACAAAGAACCAAATTTCTGTACCAACCATAGTTTGACTCGCACAACTAGCTTCTAGTTGTAATTTATGGTTAATACGTGAACACTGAAAATAAACATTCAACCATAGCCTAAACACGACCCATCATCACAGCCTCCCTAAATTTGTAAACCCACACATTTAGCGTCTTGGCTATGGTTACATGGTTAATATTCAGGTTTTTTGAAAAATACTCTCCGAGACGCATTCTGTAGCAGAAGCCAAACCTTAGCACTACAGCTAAACTCATTGGCTACACTAAAAATAGCGTAACATTCTATAGGCTCTTCCTAGTGGAATGAAGCCCCAAAATTTTGTTTAAGATTTTCGATGCTGTGCCACAGTAGGCTATTTCCTACACCAATGCATAATTTCCGTGGATATGTATTTTGGATTGGGAGCCATCAACACTGGATATTGGGCACGGTACCCGCCGCCCCCCCCCCCCCCAGTAGCAGCATAAGGGGGGGGGGGTGCCTGGTAGTCTCTCACACTTTCCTCCCGAGACTCTTTTCCAGTTAAGTCTCAGATCAGCTGATTCGATTTGTTCCACTTCTTATTGGGCATCATTTCCACCAATATGCTAGCAGATACTTGACCCCGTTTCAGGTCCATGCCTCCCAGCATGCTGTGTGTGTCTTCAACACACTTCCTTCAGATTTCATTAAAGATAACTTTCTTACGAGTCGCCATGCCTAGCATCCAGGGTAAGGTCACGTAACACAGCACTGGTTAAAAACTTAAAATTCTGTACTCGTATCTTACTACTCCTGTGCTTTCTTACCAAGTGGTTTCTACGGGCGATTAGTAGTACCCAGAGAGAAACCTACGATTTCTCCCGAACGTACCAATGAACTACTGTACAGGAAAGGAGCGCCATCCTTCAAGTAAAATGCTAAACCCTGATGTGGCAAGTAAGAAACCAAACAGAACCATTCAGTTCACCTGTAGTATGGCCCCCTGTATAATCATCCCTCAGAAAGATAGCACAGACGATCCTCCTGAAACTGCAACAACACTAACTGTTGACAAGCCACAGCCACAAGTTGCAATCCAGGATGCTTTGTCTAGCCAGGAGTCAACCACCAGTGCCCATTCCACAAGCTCCATCTGGACGATCAATTAAAAACTCACATAAAAATCCCAAGCAAATTACACATAGTATTTTTAAAGATCTTAAGAATTATGACAGGAACTATGACCTTTAGCTCACCCAGGACTTGCTAAATGCACCAACGAATCAATGGTGAAAACCGGTAGCCGGTGTTTATAGTGGTAATTTGACGTCATTAAGTGGAATAAAATACATCCTACCACAACTAGTTGTGATAAGGTGTATTTTATTCCGCTTTAACGAATCACTGGCTCATACCCCAGGCTGCAAGCAAAAATTTTAATCATCCATAAAACTACCCATCAGCGGCAGATCTCAAACGCTGGTGCCTGTAAATCATAGGCCAGCCAAAGCTCCTATAACGTTTAGTAAACTTGTTTCCGTCTTAAATATGGTAAGATTTTCAGACCAGAGATGGATTTGACCCCCTCCCCCTACGTCTCTTACTAGGTAAGCTGGTTAATAAAGTCCTTTAGTGCCTGCAACCACCTGATAACCCCCAGAGTAGCCTCCCATCCAATGCCTGATGTTTTGGTGTAAAACCAGAGGTTAGCATTGGAAATTGGGATTATCTTTTATCTATCGGAATCGTAAAACCCAAAAGGCCAAATTCTGCCTTCCCAGCTACAACATACATACCACCTGTAAATATGGTTTCGTAGTCAAAACTCAATTCGCTGTGCAGTGCTCACATACATAGTTATTATGTCATCTACAATTACACTACATTTTGTGCTGATTCCAGGAATCGAAGCGTCCTTCCAACCGGGCATGCTGCTACCGTCAGCACTCACCAGCAACTCACTGCATTACAGAACCGCACAATTGTTTTGGGGCGATAGCTCCAGCCTACTCAATCCAGGTACCCAGAAAACACCTCCACGGCCAGTTGATTCAACAATGCCATGCAACATAAATACCTCAACATGGCAATATCAAACTACCCTGTGCCTCAGAAACACTTACGGTAGCGACAAATACATGTCAAACAAAAGTATGGCACAGTCACTTACCCTCGCAGACAAAACCAACATTTTCCATGCCTCTGTCACCCTGGAGAAAGAAGTAGCCAACATATTCTTTGTTATTAGAGTTTTTTACTAAAGAATAATCACGGTGTTGGTAAAAATTTGCTCTTTTTCCTGTTGTTTTTGGACTGTTTTGGGGAAGAATTTTGGGTAATCACTCGGGAAAAATACGCCCAATCTAGAATTGTATTTACCCCAGCTGAAAAACCGAATAGTAATAGTCTGGTGGAAAATCTAAGTTATGAATGCCGTCCACTAATTTTTCATATAGCCTAGAGCCCGCGGTAACATACAGAGCACCTACGCAAAATGTAGTATTCTAATTTAGGGGTCAAATTTAGTTAGCAATCTAATTAACCTAATATTTTTTATTTAATTTTTCCAGCATGAGGGTAGTCCGAATGGTAGCCTAGCATACCAAAAGAGGGGAAAAAATACTAAAGAATCCGATTGCACTGCACAGTCCATATCACCTAATTACTAAGAATGCACCTAAAATTTAATATTCGGCCGAATATTCAAGTATCTGGCAATCGGCCTACCAATTTTGGTTGATTATTCAGTACTTGGTAGAACTGGTGTGTTAACGATATTGTTCAGAAAAACGTACACTTCGCCACAACAATAAACAGGAAAATTGTCCACTTAAATTTTCGGTGTAGATAAAGAACGGCGTCCACCTGCATCAGAAGCTTCAGTACTAAACGATATGTCGGTTACATAGCATCAACGTTCGTCTGCTTTTGAATTTTCCGTGTCTGCATTGACACCACTGATCTTTACAGCACGTTCAAACTCTGACCTCCATTGCCATCCAATTTCTTAACAAGGTCAGGCCTCATCAGAGGATCAATGTTGGAGTATGCTGAGAGTGCAATGTTCATGAGGGAGATACCTTGCTTCTAAACTAGGTAAACATTATAAATATTGCACCATGTTGAACGGCTGATGAGGCCTAACCTTGCTAAAAAACTTGGACGGCAATGGAGGTTCGAACGTAAAGATCAGTGATGCTGATGCATTGAATTCAAAAGCAGACGAACCTTGACACTATGTAACCGACGTATCGTTTAGTAATGGAGCTTCTGATGAAGGTGGATGCCGTCCTTTATCCACTGAAAATTTAAATGGACAAGTTTCCTGTTCATCGTTGTGGTGTAGCTACTGGTGTTCGGCAGATATTCAGTTAACAAATAATTTGGTATGCACCTATTTGGCCAAATACGTCAACTGTTCGACGCAAAATATTCTATATTTGGCATTTTAAAACTATTCGCTTATACGGTATTCGGAAAATTGAGTATTCGGTTGTAAGTCTCTTCAGTATTGAGCAGGCTGTGGCTCAGTTGTACATTCAGTACCGGCAAATTTCATATTGTTGCACTGCACCTACTACTTATACTTGCCTAATTATATGTCGGTTTCCCTTGCACCTAAATTTAGCCTAAAGCGGCACATCATCACTTGTATATATTGCGGAGAGACCACAACTCTGCTATGTAGATACCACTCAGCTTGATCGTTTGCGTGGCCTAAAAAGAAGACAAATTCTGACGATTTGTCACGAATTCACTTGTCGTCTTGCGTTTGAACCCACGATGGGCCAAGTGTGCCAACATTCACCCAGGAATCGCCTGGACCAAATCCACGTTATCACATTTCTCCAAATGCTTACACCACCTTGTCTATCTAGAGCATCTGGCATTCCTTGTGCTTCCGCTTGCTACCATAAAATCATCTGCTCTACATATTAGACCTTTTGCACATCATTATGGTTTCATAACAGGCTTAGATCAATGTGGGCTTTTGCTCATCATAATTGGAATCAACCTTTGTCAAAGTTTTCTTCCGGCTTCAAACAGAGATTACATTTAGACATCGTGTCAACAACATACCATTACCAAATACTCCGTTCATCCCAGTTTATCTTTATAGTGTGCAGGCTAATTCCGTACCATTTACAAAAACCTCGTCTGTGGCAGCCAGCCAAACATCACCTCTAGTTCCCCGTTAAGCTAGGTTATCCTGGTGTCACCATGTCAGCAATCAATGGAAACCGATCAATCTCACCAAAACCAAAATTGTGGGCCAGGTAGGCCCAGAGGCCCCAGGTTCGAGCCCGGCCTCAGCAACCCCTGGCAACTTCGGGAAGATTAGGGACCTATGAAACCACATGCTTATTGTGATTGTGGCACGTAAAAGATCATAGGAATTACCTAGCAAAATTGTGCCTCTCGTCTTCTCGGCTGTATGACTTGGGCTCGGAGTGTGTCAAACCTCTAAAGTCTCACCAGAACTCTACGTGTCATTGTAAAAAATTTAAGAATCTCGGCTGGAATAGACCAAAGGTGGCATGCAATAGGTGGAAATGAAAACTGGTCTACTAAAAGGTACCGTACCATTATCTGTGGAAGGGAGTAAACAACACACTGTCGGTAGAAAGTAGTAGTCTATAATAATGGAGAAGAAATGCTTTAACAGTTGACATGTAAAAATAGTTCTTTGGGACCCGTAGTAGCCCTGTTAAATTATTTAGTGAAAACAAGTGGGTAATGACATGATAAGACAATGTCATTTAATCAATGGCATTAATTATATACTACTGGACATCTCGCCGAGAAAGATTAGCGTTGTACGTTGTAGGCAATGTCAACCTTCGTAACCCTTTTCACATCAGGAACCAAGAAGACAACAGTCCAGCAACAAAAAGTGAGTTTCATGAAGGTTCCCTAGAAACCTGACTGAAGCGAGCAAAGCACAGCAAAGCTGTTGGGAACTTTATCTCTGAGCCAAGAGGATGCAAGATCTAATTCCTGCAACGACCCTGAGAAGAAGAGACTTTAAATTAATGGAAGCAATGTGTTTATTGACATTGGGTCAACATTTAATTTATGTCCCTTTTAATGTTTCTTTATTTTGCTAATCTGAATCAAATGTCATTTATGACGGACGTGACATTGGGCAGTTCATTTTACCAGTTATGGCAATACTGTAAAGCTTGTAGAAATCAACACCAAAATATTTCTGTAAACGTAGCTGTGGTAAGCAATGTTCAAAAGTAGCCTATTGTTTAGATGTTTAAAAAAAATTGTAAAATGCCTGACGTTAACTATGTAATGCCAAATGGACAAATTTCTGAAAAGGTAGTTTTAGTAATTTCTCCGATTTTAATGCAAGCTAATGTTTATTAAAAATTGTACTAGGCTAGATATACTATAATAAAGGAGGCAAAACCTGTCAGCTAACCATACAATTTTTTTTTGATTATGTCAGCTCGATTTACCTAATATTTAGATGTGTGAGAGAGAGACGTGGTAAAAAAGTTGATGACATGACGTATGCGTTTACAAAACAAACTAGTCCTAAAGGCTTTTTTTTAATAACAAATAAAAATTATTGTTGATTATGGAAAGCTTGTAAAACGGCCTCTGCAGGTAAGGCAGAATGAGTTTATAGAAGATTTTCTTTTCTTTTGTGGTACTGCACTCTGGAACTAGCCTAATACATGTTACTATTTTAATACTGCATACTACACTGTTATTCTTTACAGTTTATACATCTTGATACCAACTTAACGATATTAGGTACTAGTCTAGTTCATTTACTTTGGTCGCTCTATTGGGGGTCATCTCGCTTTGTTGCTGCTGGCTATCAGACAATATTATATTTTTGGTCACGTGTTTTTTCTTCTTCTTTTTTTGTCAACAGCTCCAATCACTGAACTCACAGCAACATGAGGATGGTCTAGAAACGTTAGGGGTGACGATAAGTTACACATTCCACTCCCAAGTTTCTTGATGCCAATTCTGTTGGTTTTGGAGTAAACTCGATTTGGACTTGTGGCCGTAAGCCCGTAATAATTAAGACATTTTTCGAATACTGAACTGGGAATCAAAACATGCGATCGTTTTCAGCAGGATGCGTCGAATTTTAGATTTAAAATATGGATCTATATAAACTCATTAACCATGACATTCTTGTAGTATGTGACACGGCCTCTTATTAGTACTTTAACTTATGTCGATGCAGCTAACGACCCTGAGGTACCCTTTTTCCAATTAGCACTAAAACCAAAAGGCATCTTATTAAATTGCTTCGAACACTGTGTGCAACACATGTCAAATGGTCTTTATGCATTTATGAGCACAGCAATAGGCCAAGAATAATGCTTACATACATAAAAGTATGCAGGCAGGCTATTACAGCTTTAAAAAGGATTCCATTGTG
>JAHWFP010225536.1:0-23432 GCA_023313725.1 Lithobius niger
CGCAGTTTAATGTAAACAAAGGACGGTTTGATCTTCGTGGGAGGTTCCATCGATTAAACGCTCGGATCGACTTTATATGTAGCTGCGGCTTCTATAATTTAAGGAGTTGACTTATCAACAGCAACTCTAGGAGGTTTAATGCTTTGCTAGTACACGTAGAAACATAACTGTAAAACAGGTCTACTATTATTAGTCAGCCGAGGCCGTCTGTAATTTAGAGGGCTCTTTTACGAAATCCCCGTTGCCTAAAAACTCACTGTTTCTATTTGAAATTGTTTATTTGAACTAAGCCAAGTTCTAGTGTCGAATTTAATGTAAATTCCCCCCGTGTCATTTATAACCTAAACTAGGTGTAAATTTACCAAATGTAAATGTAAAGTGCAAATGTTTTAATGTTTTAACATGTTTGACTAAAATAAAAAACCGGAGTTTTAAACGTCCAACGGTTTATTCGTTCGTTGTTTGTTAGCAGTTAGTATTTACGATAATTCTCGTCGAATTTAACTAATTCCCTAATTCCCTAACCTAGCCTAATTCCCACCTTGGTGGCAGCGTTACTGCTTATTATTACTAGTTAGCCTACATGATTAGGATAAAAGTAGCTCCATTCTCTACACCGGGACTGTAGCAGTTGTGCTTGTTTTAGCCAAAAAGTACCAAGAGTGATAATAAGAAAGATCCAGTTACACCAGGAGACCGGCGATGCTACAAGCATCTACCCCATCGTAGCACCCGCCGTTACAGTGGCTGTAGGCCTATGAAATCCACAATTTGTGGCAGCTCCCTTTTTTTTTAATATACTAACATTTTTCGTGTGAATAAGTCCCAAATTCTAGGCCGAAAATTAAATAATTGGTTCCAAATTCTTCTCTTTGTTAATTTTCTTGCCTGTCAAAGGGTTCCTCTATCACTAAATACAATTGTAATCCTTCAAATGTAAACAAATATTGTTGTCTCACGCCTACCTCACCCATTCATGTTAGATTTGTATGTTTTCAGTGGGTTGGCATTATGTCGGCACAGTGATGGGTTAAATTTTGGGTAGATTTGAGAAGAGGCGTGTGGGAGGGGAAGGTTGCCATCTGGCGTGTATACTTCATTAGCTAATGGTAATAGCAATAAAGCGGGCGCTCAAATGCCTTGCTCCGGCACTGTCCATTAAACGAGGTAGTCACGGCCTGCTCGTGGAATAACAAGACTACGTTTATCTCCCACTACCTCCAGGAAGTTAGTACGGAGAATAATAGTGTGGTGTCCCGTCCCCACGTGGCGGCCGGGAGTGTGGTTGTGTAAGGGGGAGTGCCATGACGATTGGGTGGCACGGCTCGGACCGGGCTAAGTGTCACTCCATCCACTGGAACTTTCCCCTAAATGGGGAAGAAAAAGTGGAACTTTTGGAAATTGGTGCATTGCCAGCACGTTAGGGGCAGTGTGCAGCGTTGTGGTATGCAGTGCTCAATAGGCTTGAAGTGCCCTCTATGTGACATTCATTCTGGTGAGAATCCACCCTGGCTCGGAGTAGTGCCAAGAGGTTGGCCCACAAGAACCTTTTCCGGGTTAAGAAGTCGTGGGTTAATGTTGTTTGTACACAGCGGACAGTACATAGTGGATTGACGGGCTGTCGGCGCTGATGCCAGGAGGCTTTAACAGTGGTTGACAGTCTGCGGCCAAGGACCTCGCCCAAAGGCAAGAGTTGAGGTGGGTAAGGTTCGCGGCTGGCGTGTTAGTAGCGTGTACTGTGAATGTCTAGTAGTGTGGGTGCAATGCAACGAGGTAAACAGGGTTCGTGCGGTCCGTCCTAAAATACTTACCTCTAGTTGAACCCCCCCCAGCCTCAGACGGACCAAAGTTATGGATGGTGTGGGTTCTGGAAAACGAAGTGTCTGTTCTGGGCTGGCGCATGCTTGTTCAAGGCAGTGATTGTTGTCCCCCAAGTGGTTAGAAAGCTAATCTCATTGCATTGCAAAAGTTTTAAACAATTAGGGGTTTAAAAACTTCTGGTAGAAAAGCAAATCAAAAACGTTTTTACCACAAACTAGAGGTAAGTATTTTTAGGATAGTAAAACTAATTTTAATCAAGTTAAAATTGTCGTATTTTGGAGTTTTTCAAGTTTACACGACCAGTTTTTGAGCCCCGACACTTTGACCGTGTGTGGGACTTAGCCGTTTTTACAACACATTTGCTGAAAAAAAACATCTTGTCTAAAATTTGTAGTTACCATGCTATCCAAGTAGAAACGCTGGTTGTAGCATCAAAGTATGCAAATTTGGTTCCACTTTTGTGCATTGTTTAGAACTCCAATTTTACCATTGTTGCCATTTAACTGACTGTTGCACTGTTTTGAGCCAAAGAACTAAATGAACTATTGTTATAATTTTAGTCCCTTTTTCATATTAAAAACAATACCGGTATTTTAACAATGCACGGTATTTGGTACCGCGTACCCAGTCAGAACCAGTATACTGCCTAACACTAGCTTCTTGTAGCATTTAGTTGATCTGACCTTATCGAATCCTAGATTTGCAATTCTTGAATCAAATTTCTCAAGTCATTTGCGGCCAGATTGGTGTAGGCCACGAAGTGCTTTATGAAGCCTTCAAACGGATCCACCTGAGCTGCTGCAAATCCTGGGGCTGGTCGAAGGTAGGTCTCCTCTTCGAGCATGCCTTACAGGAGGCACACTTCACATCCACGTGACAGCTCATCAACCAACCAATAATGTAAAGAAGAATCATACCACATAAATTAACATAGTCCCTTAAGTAGGGAGCATAGACCTCCATTACAGTAAGAAATCCTGATAGTCAACATCATGTTGTAAATGCCATAATTTACTGACAGTAATGTTTAAAGAATAATTTTAATTTGGAGCTTGTTATTGAAAAAAAAATGTTTTGTTACTGTAAATCGACTAAAAGCATTAATTCATGTAAAAACTGTTGGTCTACATCTGCCAGTTGACCAACCCGTAGATTTTTCTTGAAAGCTACATAATTATGTGACAATGTTTGCTCCTTTTCCATGATTTTTTCTGTTTTGGTTGCTACCATTGGCATAAAAAAAATAATGAATTAGCGTCAAAAATGGAATACTGAACCTGAAAAATAAAATGGAAAGGGCCTGGAATTTGATTTAGATAACCAAGCCTTCCACTGAACTTTCAAAAAAAGTAGGACTTATCCAGAAAAAAAGTAGGACAACAGGAACAACAATAAGTAAGTCAGACGCATGTCTTGCTTATATAGTTGCTTTGGTGCACTGAATTTTTCAGCCCCATCTTTCTTTAATACATAGTCTTTTACAGTTCTCAGTCTAACGGAGCTTTTGTGTTATGATATGCACCCTAGTGTCATCAGCACATTTTTGAGCGAGATTCTTCGTTCAACATCAGCATTGCCATGAGCTGCGAAAGTGAGGTTACTTCTTCATTCGGCTCCTTCAGTTGAAATATTTTTTACCAGTAATAGTCACTTCTTTAGAGTTCAACTTTGCTATATTTTTCAAGTCATCAGAATCAACTGGGTAACATTTTCATTCATCTATTACCTTGTCTGTTCCAAGTATCCGCAGAAATGCTTCTGCAAAGATTTTGCCTTCTTTGCAACCCATGAGCATGAAGGCACTAAGGGTTCTTTAAAACTGGATTCTTTAAATACAATATTTTTTCCAGTTTCTTGTATGCCTACCGTGAAGAAGTTGCATGTACAGTATTCGTACGTTATATGCAGTCAAATGGTCCAAGACGCACCAATTTTTTGAAAGTGGTGTTTTTCTGTTTCTGAACCAGTTTCCATTTTTCGTTTGGCAAGAGATTCTTTTCTTCGCTTCCATTTATTGCCAGGAGAGAACTGCCTGTGACATTGTAATACAAGATCATTTAGCTTGTATGTAAAGTATGTGCACCAAAGTAAATTAATTCTTTCCGTATAAGAGCGTCATCAGAAAATTACTGAAGAATTCACAGCAGATATCAGAAGCTGAATTGTCAGAAAAGAAGAAGAAACTTTGAACACTAATAATTCTATTGTAACAATCAGATTGGGTTAGATTTGTTAGTTCAGATTGTATTCTGGCCTGCATTTTAAACTTTTTAAAAGTAGGAAAAGTAGGACAAACGTAGGACAAGTGGAATAACTTAAGAACCCTGTGAATAATTCAAAAGTTTTTTTTCAAATAGGTCTACAAAAAAGCAGATTCAAACCCATTTGGCCAAATTATGGATTAGACGCAAATACAAGACAACGATTCAGTTTTAACAATACAAATTTGAGAAAAACACCATCTTTTATTTTCGGACCAGTTTAGTATACTTCGCAGGTTGTGCTGAGGTTTCCTGTCTGGCATGCAATGCTGGATATGACTTTGGGGCTTAAAATTTCATTATAGGCTTGATTACTGTTAGTAAACACACATGTACTTAGTGTGATAAAAATAATAAAGGTTAAAAATCTTTCCCAAATTCTGGAAGGCATTCAACCTTGTACATCGCCACGTTTCAGTGTGGTTTCTACAGAGGTAGACAATGATTGTGTTTTATCACCACATGTTGAAAGTTGTTGAAAATCATGTTTTATCCTATCGTGTTCTAAATTTATCGGCGAAGAAGGACAATAACACGTATCTTGATTATAACTATTGTGCTCGATTACTCTACAGTATGACCTTTTAACTGTTACAGGTGGGCTTTGTTAATGCCATGCAATTTGATAATGGCGGCACATTCTTAGCAGCAGGAATTGGACAAGAACACCGTTTCGGAAGATGGTGGAGAATAAAAGAGTCAAAAAATGCAATTGTAATTATTTCTCTCAAAAGAAAAGCTAATCATGTTGTATGATGAATGCACCCTGTATTATTTTTGTATAAATGTTACCCTCTGTAATTTTGTTTTCTTTTTTAATGTGGTGTCTAAAGCTCAAACTTTAAAAAAAGGCATTTAATTTTATTTTTTTAATTGAATAAATGCTAGTTGGTCCCGGCATAACGTGTGCATATCTGGTGGCCGCCATGTTGTCGCAATGGTGTTCATTTCCGTTGGGACCCCGAGTTTGAGTGCCCAGAGTTTTCTGTCAACAATAATGTCGTAATAACTTGTTAGCGAGTGATTGTTACCACTAATTGACGTTACCGTAAATTAAATAAACAATATTTGCTGATCATTTTACTCTTTGCTGAACCTCGCCTAGTTTTCCGTCAACAGTTTGTTTGTGATTCTACTAAGTATTAACATTACCCTTTTCTTTGCTTCAGTGAACATGCGCGTCCTATCGCATTATTTACTGATCTCCTTCCTCTTTGCTGAACTTGACTTATGGTCCAGTGTAACAGAAACACAGCTTCCAGAATTCCTCGTATCCTTTACGCTGCCGATTCCTTCCACTCCCATGCTGCCAGCTGAACCAAGAATCCCTACTAATGTAAACAACTTTTCAGTGTTTCCCTTGGTACTGTATTAGGTGAAGTTGGACAGTATCGCACTATTCACGCCACGTCGCCTTGCTCTTCATCCGCCTGCTCTCAAAATCACACCTGGGATTTACCTAGCAAATTTGTCCCATTCTCCTTCTGGTGCCATGGCTACAGCAGGGTGCGTGGCAAAAGCTAAAGCTCTCAAAACCACACCTTGCCGCAGACATTGAGCGCTCCAAACATTCCCGGGCCTTATGTCCTTCCATCTCAGTGAAACGTTAGCATTTTCAGTAGCAAAGTTGATAAGTTCTGAGCGTCGTCAATTCGTTTGGCGAAACTCGTGGCCAGCAGAATTCAATTAATGTTATAGAAATGCAACAGGCCGAAGTGTCTATCTGTTCAGTGGCAATTGCCAATCCGCCGTAGAGGGTGGTCATTCAACAGAACGCTGGTACTTCTGTGCGCCTTACCGATTGGTGTGTTCAGACATAGCTCACTGCGGTGGAGAATTCCGATCTGCACATGCCATAACCGTTAAGACAAATTTACCGATTCGAAATCCCACCTTTGTCTCAATCCCCCTTATCTGTCTGCCTGTTGCTGAGGTAGAGTGTATGTTATTCTGCCGGGTGAGTATCTCCTTTCAGTCTCAGCCCTCAGGATTTGTTGAAACGCTCCATTATATATGCAATTCTTTAAATCACAATTTTGTCAAATTGCCCAATCGCCATCCTTCTTTATTACTATCTGCAAATTACTGACCTTCAGTAATTTATGCTAAAATCGCTATTTTGGCTTTTCGTTGCCCAAAAAAAAAAAATAACCTTATTTTGTTGTCTCCTTTCCCCTCTGCCCGCCAGGCGCGTTGCTCTGTTATCACAGATGCCGCCGCCATCTTGGAATGATCCTCACATTCGCTTGGGCACGTTGAAGCGTCAACGTGTTTAGGATTTTTCGTGTTCAAAAAATGACGAACGTGAGTGATACTGAGAGCAAGATTCGCGAGAAAATCAAGGCGGGTAACTACCCAAGCTGCACGTGCGTCAAAACATCACAGGATTTTCACCCTTCATGTCGCAAGTGTAGGGAATGTGATTTTGTAAATCAGTTTTGTGATCTGTGCGCGTTACACGAAGCGGCGGCCATCACACACGTGTTGCGGGCCTGGCGCAAGACAGACAACAAGCGGGCCAACAAGGAGAAAAAGGCCGGTAAGAGTATTCAGTCTATTGATGATCGTTTGAGATTAAAGGGGGTTGACCCCAACGCACCTGCTATTTTTCACGAAGACTCTAGTACCATTTCGTCTCCGGACTTTAAAGGTTTTGTTGAAGCCGATAAGGCGGTTTATGCCCCAAACTCTTTGGGTGCGGTCGTATTAGCTGCAAAAAACATGGCGGCGGTCACGGCTAACCTAAAGGCAGACGAATCCAGGGCGATTATTACTAAAGACATTAATAAATAAATTTTTGGAGACAAAAATTGACACTTTGAAATCTGAACTTTTGGGCTCTTTCGCTGATCTTTTGAAAGCCCATAAGCCTATCGAGGGGAGCGAGAAAATTAGTAATCCGAGTGTTTCTATGACTCCCATGAACGATAATGAACGTGCCTTTCCGGGGGAGGAAAAAATGGCGGCGGACAATGAGAAAATGCAAATTAAAATGGGCAGCACGACCGCCCCAAAGTCGAGCGCTGCCATTAAGAGCCATAGTTAACGCATCCAAAGGGGGTAACGTAGGCAACCCAAGTGATATTCTTAGCAAGGATGGTAGTAAAAAAGTGAGGGAAAAAGTGGATGAGAGTGGTAGGAAAAGTGGAAAAACATCCACCCCTAGCGGTCGTCACACGGACGGAAAGAATTCCGGAGGCGACCGCAGGGATAGAGCCGACACAAGTATAAGATGTAGTAAAGTGTCAAAATCTCAGTCCGCTCCCGAGAAAAGGGAATGCGGACGGGAAAAGGGCTCAAGTTCGCTGAACGACAAAGGTCGACTCGAGCATGGAAAATCGGCGCTGGAGGGCGACGGGTTTGCGAGGTTTTTAGAGATGGCTAAACAAATGTGGGTCGGCGACGGGCAGAAGTCTCCGCCGTGTGGGTCGGATAGCAGCACGTCGCCCGAGCGTAACGGGGCGCCGAGTATCACCACGCCGGGGCGGCGGCCGGCGCAGCACGTTTCCACGCAGGTCGCGGTCCCCATCGCACGGCAGAAGCAAGCATTCATCGCCGAGCCATAGATCGGGGAAAGGCCGCAGAGATTCTCCCGGGAAAGAGAGGTCACCAAGGGCGGCTAGGGCGGGGACGCGCCGGCAATCGCCGTTGCGCCGACGGTCGCCTACGAAGGGAGACGCAAATTACGGACGTGATCATTTGGAGGAACACCTTCAGGTACTAAGGGAAGCACTGAAGAGTTGCACCAAAAGCCTGCACACACCGGAAAATGCATTAAATGGACATTTGGGAAAAAAGGTCGAAACTTTTAGTGAACGAAATTTGTCAAAACGGAAATACGAACCTGACCCTGGTCATGCAGTGTGCAAGAAGGGCTTTGAGGCTGACGACATTTTTTCTGAGGAGGAAACTTTTGACCTTGAAGGGGAAGTCGAGTTTGAGGAAAGGGAGGAAGGTGAATGGCAGGATGAGGAGGAAGAGTTCGTCCCGGAGTCAACCGATAACGATGATCCGTTTGAAGAAGGCCCAGGCTTTATTCACTGGAAGACTTTTGCCGGCTATGTTTTTAAACATCTACGCGAGACTCGGTATGCAAAAGAGGCGGCACCTGTCGAGGAAGACCCGGACGATCCCCCTATGGACACTTACGCTAATTCAGGGATGATAAAGGCTCAGCCACTGCACCTCCCACAATCAGCAGTGGCTTTTCGACAGTTACTGAACAGTGAAACCCTGACTAGAAGAGACGACAAACAGATTTCTTTGTCCAAACCCTTACCGGCCCATGACCCAAAGAAAACCAAGATGTTTTTCAGATCAACAGGGAAAGGTGCCCCATCCAAAAAACGATACAAAACATTTCCGGAAGCGGAGTGCATCACCGAAAAAGACTTTGTACTCAGGACACCCGCAGTCATCCACACGCCTCTCAGCCTGCACGACGAGGACGAGATAATGCTACGGTGCGGGATCCGTGCCAATTCACACGCCGAATTGGTGTACTCAGCATCGACTGCGGCGATCAAATCTTTAGTGCGCAATAGACCGGAGCTACGAGAGGACGAGAATGTTAGAGAATGCCTGCACCTCATGAAAAGGGCTTCTTCCTTTCAGCGGGATAGCCTTAACTGGTCCGCGAGACTGTTAATGAATTAAGTGTTTAGGAAGAGAGACGCTCTATTGGAGTCGGCGACACAGATTACCACGGACATTGCTGGTCAACTACGGCTGCTCCCCATCCACACGTCGTCGGAGGTGTTCAACGGAAAGTTACTAGAGCTGGCACCGGAGTTGAAGGAGAAGACCAAACCGCTCTCAACGGCGGGAAACGCTTTCCCCCTAACGAAGGGTCGGAGACCGTTCGGCAGACTCCAGAACAGCTTCAGGGGCCAAGGTCTGGGGGGGGGGGCGAGAACAGAGGCTCAGGGCGCAAGCCAACCCAGACGGACAAGCTGTCGGACAGAAGACGGAAGTGTCAGCGACAGGCCGGTCAGGTGACGGGAAATTATGACGGACGCAATCGTGACTGGCGTCGTGCGCGGGTCATAATAACGATTATACTTTGTGTGATAATGGTAGCCGGGGATGGCAGGATCGCCCCCAGCGGCAGCCATATCCAGGCTAGTCGGGTGGAGCATCAAACCCTCCCACCCCCCTCCTCCCCCAACGCAACGACGATGTTCTTATACAACACCGAGTACAACATTAACGAGTGACATAGTGACAGTGCCTTATGTGCGACAGTCGGATAACAGTGGGGATCAACAAACAGTCCAGGATCCGGCAAAAGAGGAGGAGTTGGAGGGGTGAGTGGGCATGGGTTGTGGAAGAGGTAAACTCTTCACTCCCGGAGTTGTTTTGCCCAAAATCGTTCCTGCCTCCCCTGCGGTCGGCAAACCGCCAGCCTTCTCGTTCGCTAACCACGATCGAGTGAGAAAGGAACCAAAGAACCTACCCCAATCACAAATTCTATTTCGTCAGCTTCTTGTGAATGGTGGTGTTTTACGTGAAAAAGGAGAGGTGTTGTCTGCTACGTTCCCCCCCTTCCCCCTCAAAGGGGTCGTTTTTCTTTTCCACCAACAATGCTGATGCTCCAAAAGTGCGGCGATACAAAACATTCGACGAAACTGATTATGTGCCTACGACATGCAGTATGGAGATGAACTCGGCACTACTGAAACCCACTGCTATTATTACGAGTTTAACCCAATACGAAGAGGAGGAAAAGATTCTGAGGGCCAGCCTTAGGGCCAATTCGACTGCGGACCTTACCTATTCTGCAGCGAATGCTAAATTGAGATCCTACTTAGCACTTCCACCTGAATCACGTGATATCAAAGAGGTTGAGGGGGCCGTCAAGCTTATGCGGAAAGCTTCCGAATTCCAGTCGGACGCCATTAACTGGGGTACAAGGTCCTTATTTAATTCAGTCTTACATAGAAGAGACGCGTACCTGAGCGTGGCACATAACGGGATGTGTAAAGACACACTGAAAAATCTGAGGCTGCTACCGATTCATAAGGCTCAATACTTATTCAATGGTCAATTGCTCGCGATAAGGTGAGGGCACCTCCCCCCCCCCCCCCGAGCGCCCCACGCCAGAGAGGAGGTGGACAGGGAAGAGGCACCTCGAACCAACGGCCATTTCCTGGAGGGGGACAGGGGACATCCCCCCCTAGAGGCACAAGTGTGGGCCCAAAACCCCAGAGCTAACCCCGACAGAATCAAAGTTACCCCAGAGGTCAAGGTAACGCCCAACATGCGCAATCCCAAACCCCAAAACCCAAAGAACTGACTTGGACTTTCGGTACCCCCCCCCCCATGACCAGGTGGGAGGGAAGGTACAAAGACATTGGAGGGAGTGGACAAAATTGGCAGTGGACAAGTTCGTGTTAGACGTGGTGCGTTTCGGGTATATCCCGTTGTTCGAGCAGCTACCTCCACTAGTACACCACCCGCCGGTCTGGCTCAAGAACCGCCCAGAGCCACCAGAGTATGTGGAAGAGATACAAGATCTACTCCGGAAAGAAGCCATCGAGAGAGCACCGAAGGGAACCCCGGGATTATTCAGTCCTGCACGGTTAATCCCCAAGAATGGAGGCGGCAGACGCCTCATATTCAACTTGCAACAGCTCAACGCGTACATCCTGAACAGCTACTTCAAGATGGACATGTTGAAATCGATCCGGGAAGCTCTCAAGATAGGGGATTTCACGACTTCTATCGACCTTCAGGATGCTTATTTACACATCCCGCTCCACCCATCGGTGCGCCACCTGTTTCGCCTAGTATGCGGGGGAGAAGTCTTCCAGTTCAGAGTGCTTCCGTTCGGTTTGTGCACGCCCCCCCCCCTGGTGTTCACACAGGTGATGAAGCCAGTGATCGCAAAGCTACACGGGTGGGAAATTCGGTGTTTTGCCTACCTCGACGACTGGCTCTTAGCGAATATGGACCACAGGCTACTGAGCTAACAGACGACAAAGTGCACATAGTTCTTACACCGTCTAGGCCTCGGAATAAACTGGAAAAAATCCAGACTAGTCCCGGCTCAGTCCTTCGAATTCCTAGGAGCGGAATTCGACCTGCTAGCTTTCCGCGTAAGGCCCTCGCCAGCACGGACTGCGACATTGATCGAGGGCACAATTAGCATGTTGGAGGGTACGCTGATAACGGCAAGGGACCTCTCCAGGATAATTGGGCAGATGGACTCGTGCGCGGACCTCGTCCTGTTAGGTGCATGGCGGACACGACCCCTGCACTGGTTCCGCAACCTCGAATGGAGTCCACGCGAGAGTTGGGAGGACCAGATATCACTCTTGCATGTACCGGTGGAAGATGTCAGGTGGTGGACGAGACGGGACAACCTTACCAAAGGAATCCCAGTGGTGACACCGGCGGCGGACTAGCTGCTGATGACGGACGAGTCATTGACAGGGTGGGGAGCGACCCTGGGTGCAGAACAGTCGGCCAGAAATTGGTCACAGCAAGAGTGCGAGTTACACATAAATGTATTAGAATTGCGGGCCATCCGCCTGGCAATCACGGGGTGGCAGAAGCTCCTTCAGAACAGCGTGGTGACGGTCCTCTGCGACAACACATCTGCAATAGCGTATATGAAGAAGGGAGGGAGAGTCAAATCATACTCTCTATACAAGGAAGTCGGATTGCTCTTCAACCTGTGCCTCCTCATGAACATTACCTTACTTCCAAGACACATTGCGGGCAAACTAAATGTACTCGCGGACGAACTGTCCCAGGGTGGCCTCCCTCCAACGGCGGAGTGGACACTGCACCCGGAGGCGTGCAAACTGTTGTGTCTGAAGTGGGGGACACCACTGGTAGACCTTTTCGCGACGTTAAAGAATGCACAGCTCCTGCTCTACTTTTCCCCGTGAGAGAACTTTGGGGGTAGACAGCCTGAGTGCAGACTGGACAGGAATGTCAGCCTACACCCCCCCCCCCACCTTCAAGCTGATTCAGTCAGTCTTGAACAAGATCCAGGCAGCACCATGGTGGGAGGCGGTCCCATGGTTCGTGGGTCTTCGGAATGCAACTGAAGCTCCCACCATGGACGTCCCTACTGTCACAGAACAGGGGATCGGTTCTACACCCGAAGCCGGAGGCCCTACATCTTCACGGGTGGCTACTGTAACAGCGGTACTTGTTGGATACTGCACAAGTTAATGGGTTCATGCTAAGGTGACCCACGCCCAGAGGAAATCCCCCCGAATGATTGACAGCTAGGAGACCTCTCTCGTGAATGACTGGCAGCCAGGTAAAAGGCCCTGGCTGGCTCTTTATAGCCTTGGTTTACAATACCAGCATGCACTCTGATCCCAGAGTGCATCATACATACTTAACATGCAAAGGTAGCCATCTAGTGGCAAGTAAGCAAAAATACAACATTAGTGGCTAGGGCCAATTGAGATAACTCAATTGAAGTGCTATCAAATACACCACATTCCCCCCATTAAATAATGTGAGGGACGACCTACCATACATATAAGTCAAAAGGTACTAATTTTAAGTTTACCTATTTACCATTTCGTTTTATGTTATTATGCCAAATCATTCAGTTTTCTTAAAAGCCATACCATTAATCCCAACCTTATTATGGGCACAATATGAATACTTTGTGTAAAATCATATATTAATGGTGTGGTTTCACTTTCACACTACTTCTCCCCCGAGAAAAAAAATGTTTCAGTAGTGTGCCAACAATACAGAAAACATGTATGCATAATTTATAACAAGAACAAGAAATCCATGCAATAAAAAATCAACCAAGCAAAAATGAACGAAAACAATAATGCTGCCAATTATTACAAAACAGATCTAAGTCCGATGAATGTTAGTTCGGACTATAACGCTGTGGCTTCCGGATCGCTCGAAGCGACTTACGAAATACAGGCTGTTCAGCCTCACGGACAGTTTGTTCGGCTACAATGCCCCCCAATTCCCGGACAGTCTGAGAATTCGGCGAAATCTGACTTGTAAGCTTTGGCATAGCACCGCAGACCTCGTCATTCGCGCAGCGCACTTTATTATCAATCAGCGAAAGAGCTAGCATCGCATCATTTGAAATTTCCAAACACTCGTTCGATGATGGTTTCAGTTTTGTATTCGCAGCGGGGTTTGCTATTCCACTCTGGTTGGTGCTTCCATCTCGTGGCGAATACGCAAAATTGTCACGCCGCTCAAATGCCTCCATGTTTAATTGCTGGCGTGCGCTGATTGGTTGATCAATTCAACGCGAAGGTGGGACCACCTTCTGGTGGTCGCTGATTGGTTGTGTGGGCAGAAACGCATCAAGTTCCCTCCCAGGTTTCCTGTCACGTGAAAGAATGCGGGTTTTTAGCTGATTAGTATGCCGTTTCCACAATTCTTCACGCACGCGAACCAAATAGCGCAAATTACCGAGCCTTTCGACGAAAATTGCTTCTGCCCACTTCGTTTTAGCGCCAATTCGATGAACTCGGTGTCCGGTAGCTTAGGGGTAGACTTAAATTGCATACGCTGATATTGTTCGTACTTTTCTTGTGTGTTTGCATTAGGTATTAGCAATGACAAACGGCATCTTGTGTTACGCCCTAGGAATAACTTGGCAGGAGTGATTGATGTTACGCTGTTGGGAATGTTGCGCGCTTGTACCAAAAAATTATTTAATGCGTCTGCAACACTTAAACCTTCTTGTAGGCTAGCCTTCATTGATATTTTAGCGGCTTTTACTAGCGCCTCGGCCTGCCCATTACTTTCTGGAAAGTAAAAGGTACACCTAGTATGTGTCTAATGCCACACTCTTGCATAAATTCCTTGAATTCAGAACTGCAGTCCGTTGTCAGACATGACGGTTTTTACCAGCCCATAGGTAGTAAATTCTTTCAACTTCTTAACGACACTCACGCTACTTGTGGAGTTCATTTAAAAAACAAACGGGTAAAACATTTTGTTACCAAAACACGGCCCAAAAAAATCAATATGGATTCTAGACCATACAGCAACAGGCCGTTCCCATACATGCTTTTTCTTTGCTGTCACTCCATCCTTAGTTAACTGACAGGCACTACAGCATTTGATATGTTTTTCTAAATCGTTATCAATACCTGGCCACCATACTCTAGAACGAGCCAATGCTTTTATTCTAACAATCCCGCAATGACCCAGGTGGAGTTTGGCCATTACGTGTGGTCTTATCAATTCAGGTATGATTAAACGATGTCCCCAAAATAATGCTTTACCCTCTACAGACAACTCTAGACGGCGCACAAAAAAGGGTTTTAATTCTTCATCATCCACCCTGTTAGGCCAGCCTTCAAGCGTATAACAATACACTTTTGCAAAAATTCTATCAGTAACGGTAAACTTCTCTAACTGGTCAGACAGAATGGGTAATGAGTCAATAACATTCATGTTCATTACTGCAAAACCTGTAACTTTCTCAGGCGTCGGTTCACAGGGCAACGGCATCCTAGACAAAAAATCGGCAGTTAAATTATCCTTGCCTGGGATATATTGCAAATCAAAATGATAGCCATTGAGATATAGTGCCCATCGCTGAATACGAGCGGCAGCCATAGCTGGAATTGCTACCGTCTTCCCAAATACCCAAAGCAAGGCTTTCTGGTCCATTTGCAATGTAAATCTACGCCCGTAGAGAAACTGATGGAAACGCTTCACCCCAAAAACGATAGAAAGGGCCTCACAATCAAACTGTGCAAAATTAAGCTCAGCTTTTGAAAGTGTTCGCGAGACAAATCCTATCGGTCTATCAGTACCATCCGGCATGACATGCATCAAAGAGGCCCCAATTCCCACGGGACTTACATCTGCAACTAGCTTAAGTGGAAGTTTGGGGGTCGTAATGGATAAGGACTTGACTTTCCAAAAATGCCTTTTTTGCGTTAGCCATGGTGGCTGAACACTGAGAGGTCCAGTTCCATGGTTCTTTAGGTGAAAGTAGTTTATTTAAGGGAGCCAGCAGAGTTGCCATATGAGGCACAAACCTACTATACTGGTTCATAAACCCTAAATAACTAATTCTTGAGCATTTTGTGGTTCTGGGGCCAACCTCACTGCATCCAGCGTTTCACGAAGGTTCGTCATTCCATCTTTGCTAATTTAAAATCCTAGATACTTAATCTTATCTTGATTAAACTGGCACTTGCTTTTCTCCTCCTCTCCCTCCCCATTAACCAAAATATCATCAGAAAATGGCTGGGATCGAGGAACATTTCGCAGCACATATTCTATTCTCTTTTGAAAAATTCAAGGTGAACTGGCTAGTCCAAAACGTACCTTTTGCCACTAGTATCCCGTTACAGGTGGATATTGTAAGGGCGGGCTTAGAGTCATCATCGAGCTCTACCTGTCAGAAAGCGTGGGACAAGTCAATGATCGAGAATTTGTCACTTCCAGCTAATTTACCAAATAATTCTTCCGCACGAGGTACCAGGAAGTACTCAATTTCTAGTTCCGGATTGACTGTTATGCTGTAATCTCCCACTATACGCAAACTGAATACGCAAACTATGGGAGTTGCCCAGGCGGAATAGTCAACTGGTTTTAAGACTCCCTCAGCAACTAGCCGGTCGATTTCAGCCTTCACCTTTCCTCCTACTGCTAAGGGAACAGGTTGAGCCTTGCAATAACGTGGTTTGGCATCAGCTTTTAACTTGATACTGGCCTTGTAATCTTTAAATTTGCCCAAACCTGGTTTAAAAAGGTCCGGAAACTTATCAAAGATTTCCTCAGCAGTAACATGTTCGACTGATTCAGTAACATCTTCAAGATATTTGAACTCTAAGTGAAAAAATTGACTGAGTGTGATTTTAAACTTTAATATCCAGCTTTCCCCCAGAAGAGCTGGCTGTTCTCCTGAAGACACAATTGCAGTCAGGAGTTCAGTTTGACCATTAAGTTTGACATTTACTTTAATTGCTCCTAGAGGCTGAATAACCTCACCTACCCAAGCTTTTAACAAGATTGGTATAGGTCTTAATTCAACAGATGAAAAATATTTCTTATACCAACTTTTAAGAACAGTCAAATCACACCCACTATCAACTTCCAGTGCTAATTTGTGACCATTTAGTTCACATTGCACAGCCCATTTGTTAGACTGCACGTCAACTATAGTCATTCTGTTGCTATTAGAAACTAAGCTCTCATCTGAGTCAGGCTCCTGCAATGTAGCATCAGAGTCAGAATTCTCAGACTCCACCAAAACTTGGTGTGCTTTTTTCTTCTGAAACTATGGGACTTCCTCTTCATAGTTCCCTGAACCTGTTTAGGTGCACAAGAAGCAGCCGGCGCGTTGCTGCTTTATCAGACTTGCACATACGACGCAGATGTCCTACTTCCTGACAAATGGAACAAGTAGACTTCCTCCATTTGCAATCTGGGCGTATACGATTGGATAATCCACAGCAATAGCACGTTAAATTTGCTTTACTCTTAAACTTTGGATGCTTTCCAGAGACTTTATGCACGGATGAGGCTTTAAAATGACTAACATCAGATTCAGCTCTTTCCTGAGCGAACGCAACCTTGCAAGCTTCATCAAACATGACTTTATCATAGTCCATTGCCATCAATTTTTCTTGGGCGCGAGTATTCCGCATTCCCGAGACAAACCTATCTCTCAGCATTTCCTTTAGTGATGCACCATAATCACAATTTAATGTTAACTGTTTGAGAGCTGCAATGTACTCTGAAACTGACTCGCCGGAACGTTGCTCACGCTTGAAATAGCTTACCCTTTCAAGCTATAAATGAAGGTTTTGGATCAATATTACTCTATAGTAAAGTATCAATTTCACTCATGGTTTTAGAATTCACAGTATCGGGTGCACATAGATTGCGCAAAAGACCATATGTCTTGCACCCTACACTGGCCAGAAAAATTGGAACCTGTTTGTCTGTTGGAATGTCAAAGGCAAAAAAATGATTTGTAAGCCTTTCATAGTACATTGACCAAGACTCCAACTCTGGCTTGAATTCATCAAACCTCTTATGAATTCGAGTAGGGGTAGGGGACCCAGCTGCTGGAGGATACGTCGGCATTATGCTAACTTCCTCACTTTCCTCACTTATACCCTGCTCAAATTCAATAGTTTGATTTAAATTACACTCTAAATCAGAATTCTGAAATAGACCTTGTTTCAGGTCCACCAAATAACCTTACAGCTACACCTGGTGTAAAGGCTGAACTCCTGAAACTAAATCTTTCTTTTTCAAAATTTTCGCTCATAAGCGATAGCAGAACTACAACTACTACGTTAAACTGCAGGACTAATTCCCTTTAGTAAGTTAGTTTTAACTTTAATTTTGAAACTTTAGCACAGCTTGCTCTAGCTTAGGCCTATATATGACAAATTTCATCAACAATTTCACTGGCTTTTTGTGTAACCTGCTAGGTTACTCAGAGAATGCGGTCGCAAATCACACCTCTTAAAGATTATACAGAAAAACACTTAAATTTTTTCTTACTCTATACCAATTGTTTAAATCATATGGCTTTTTTAAACCTCTTCTAGCTAAGCAACTGCACTTTTTTAATTAGTTTACAACACTAATTCTTGTAAATTCAGCATTTTAACCTGAGTTGACATTCTTAATAATGCAATGTAACAGTTAATAAATGACTGAAATTTAGCAAAACGACTGCTAAGTCAAAAATTAAATTACAATGAATTCAATTTTAACACTCCTAGCCTGCGCGCAACATTCCCACCGGCCTGCAGTGCTATGCCACAGGTCCTCAATGGTGCACTTGGAAATCACGCACAAACGTTAATCTTTGCTCAATTTTGGGTCTTACATAATTTTCACAAAATACCTCGGGAGTATTTGACCAAATACCCATATCCAGGATGTCCTTTGTCCCTCTCCTGTGTTGGCCAGACATCTTGAAGAAGCACAATTTAGACCGCTGGGCCACTTTCTCTGGCTATTGCAGCCTGCCACACTACAAAACTCCAGGTACTAGCAGCCCCCTAGCTACGGAGTTTAAGTTTAAATTCATAAATTAATACTTATACAGTGCCCCAAGCCTGGGTATACCGTATTTCAGCAATTTACGTTGGTTTGCAAAAGTATTAATTCAAGTTTTCTTTCCCTACATATTTCCTAACCCTCGTCGCTATTGTTGCACACTGCACAAGTGAATGGGTTCATGCTAAGGTGACCCATGCCCAGAGGAAATCCCCCCGAATGATTGACAGCTAGAAGACCTCTTTTGTGAATGACTGGCAGCCAAGTAAAAGGCCCTGGCTGGCTCTTTATAGCCTTGGTTTACAAGACCAGCATGCACTCTGATCCAGACATCCTGGATATGGGTATTTGGTCAAATACTCCCGAGGTATTTTGTGAAAATTAAATACCAGAGTGCATCATACATACTTAACATGCAAAGGTAGCCACCTAGTGGCAAGTAAGCAAAGATACAACATTAGTGGCTAGGGCCACTTGAGATAACTCAATAGAAGTGCTATCAAATACACCAGTAGTACTCACGATAAAGGGATTCTCGGGGGAAGTGGTGGCCTCAGTTTTCAAAGCTCTGTGCGACTCCACAGTAGGTATACGAAGGAAAGTGGAGAGGCTGGCATGTGTGCTGTACCTCGAAGAAGGTGGATCCCTGCGATCATTGGTGCAGGCGGTGTGTGATTTCCTTGAGGGACTCTTCAGAGCAGGGCTGCCCCCCCCCCCCCTCCATGCATCAAGGGGTATCGGGTCGCAATCAATTCGGTTCTATCCCTCATTGGAAAAACTGATGTAGTAACGGACTGTGTGATTTCCAAATTAGTGCAGTCATTTGCGTGTGGCGACCCAAGACTCGACGATTGTGCCAACTGTGGGACTTGCCCAAAGTGCTACATTTCCTCTCTGGGCCCAAATTTGAACCTTTGTCAAAGGCAACCTTTGAAAACTTAACCATCAAAACGGTTTTCTTGGTGGCCCTGGCGACGGCAGCCAGGCAAGGGAAACTAGCTGCACTTGCAAGGAGAAGAGCCTTCTTACGTTACACTAGCAACTGGTCGAGGTTATCGTTGCTCCATTCTCCCGGGTTTAGGGCTAAGACGGCAAAACCCGAGGATAAACCTGCCCCGATCATCATCGAGGCGCTTACAAACACCCCAGGGAGGGATTGTGTTGAACGTAACCAGTACCCCGTCAGAGCACTGAAACATTATTTGGCAGCTTCTAAGGAGGTAGTCGAGTGTGCATCCAGAGAGTCGAGAATAAAGATTAGTCACAAGCCGCTATTTGTGAGGATTTCTCCGGAAGGGACCCCCACCAGTGAAGGGGTGACACCGGGATTAATTGGAAAGTGGATTTGCAGGGCTATCACAGATGCCTACGCAGACACGGAGGATAACCAGGTGGGCAATGGGGTGAATGCACACGAGTTGCGGGCCATGGCGACTTGGTGAGCAAACACCTTGGGAACCACCCTGGAGGATATAGATCCTGGCGGCAGGCAGGTGGAAAAACAAGACAATGTTTATTTCACACTACCTTAGGAAAGTAGATGTGGGAGAGAGAGAGCACAGGAGACAGACATTCGTAGTTGCAGGGATTATGCATTTTACATGTATTTTACACGCGTAGTGCAGCGGAAATAAAAGTAAGTCATGCCTAACTTTCCCCGATTCACTCCGAGATGATTTTGGAGGAATTGGTTCATGTCGGGTGCAGGGTTCGACGTCGTTCCCCCTGTCGGGTAGAAAATGACGAATTCAGCATAAAATACAGGTAAGTATTTTAGGATAGCAGTAAATACAGGTTTTTACCCTTAAAAATAGTTTTTACTTATCCTAAAATACTTACCTGTAGGGACCCTCCCGTCTCCCACGTCGAACCACCTTTAGAGATGGGGAGACAAACTATGAGGGAATTGCGGAGCTCGGGCATTGTGGCCATGGGCTCCAGGGAGCGCTGGGACATGAACCAGAAGAGCATAATGTTTAAGGTTGGGACGAATAGCATTTCCAAACATGGAAAGCATAAAATACAGGTTAAGTTTCTTACTATCTGCAAAATACTTACCTTCAGTACTCACGCTAAATTCGCTTAATTTGGCTTTTCCCATGCTCAAACAAATAATTTACTTAAATTTTTGAATTTTCCGCCTGTTGCCCGTTTTCCCCGCCAGGCGCGCTGCGCAGTATACCTGCTGCAGCTGCCTGCCTCCCGTGGGGAAAACCCCATTCGCTTTTGAGCACGCGTCGATATAGGTCGAGCGTGTGGTTATTCCCATTCAAACATGGCGGAAAACGATCAATTTGTGATAGAAACAGGCAATGAAGAGGTGGATAATGTTAATGAACTTTTGAAAAACGGAGTTTTCCCATCATGTACTTGCCAGAAGACACCGAAGGATCTACACCCACTTTGCAGGAGGTGCCGTGGGTGCAACTTCGTGGATAATCTGTGCGATATTTGTGAACTTCACAAGGAGGCGACCGTCAAGAAGATTTTGTATACCTGGCGCCACTCGGACCAGAAAAAGGCGCAAAACAAAAAGAAGATGGAAAAAGAGGCAGCCCTACGGAAATCGAGCCTAGACGATCGGTTAGCAGGCATGAGCAAAGACCCAGAGGCGCCCATTTTTATGAAAGAACTAGCCAGTGTCGGATCGGAATCGACGGCCGATTTCGACGGTTTTGATGATAACGAGCAGTCAGTTTACCCGGATGGTTCGTTAGGATCGATGTTGACGACAGCCAGGGAGACGGCCCTGTCTGTAGTCGAGTCTAGGTCAGCTAAGCTGGAAAATAACGTCACAAGCAACGTGAGCGCTAAAGTGATCGGACACGTGGATGCAAAGTTAGGTGAGATGAAAAACGAGATTCAAGGCCAAATTACGGGATTAATCGCAAGTGTTCAGGCGTTGATTGCGGGAAATGCGGGGCGGCAATCAACGGGAGCGTCATCGAAACCCGGACCGTTAGTGCAGCTCAAAAACGATCTATCGGTGCATGGTGAATCGGACGTAACAAAAAGTTCGCCGCGAGCCACAACAAAGAGTTCGCCGGCGATCCTGGAAAAGGCGGCAAAAGAGAAAAAGGAGGAAGGTAAACAGAAAGCGTCTCGCAGTTCACACAAGGAAAGAAGCAGCGAGAATAACGGCAAACTTACTGGGAAAGAAGAGGTAAGCAAGGTGGAGATTTCTAAGAAAGGAAAAGGTGCGGGGAAGCACTCAAAGCAATTGCGATCCCCGTCCGCTCCCGAGAAAGGGGCAGGCGGACGAGAAAAAGAGTCGCACAGTGGCAAGGTCGCCCTGCCCGCACCCGAGAAAAGGGTTAGCGGGAGGGCAGAAGGCCTGTCCGCTACGCAGAGAAGCGGCGATCAGGGGCCGCGTTCTCTCGCTCATTCCATAGCGGACGTTCGGGCGACCAGTTCGCCGGCGATTCGCCACAGTTCGCAAGAGGCGGACGGATCGCCAGCGGTGCGCAGTGCGCCGGCGGTGCGCCACAGTTCTCAAGGGGTTGGAGGTTCGCCGGTGGCACACGGTTCGCAGCGTCGCTGCACATCGCCTCTTCGGGGTTTGCAGCGAATTTTCGGCATGCAAACATCGCCAGTGAGGGTAGTTGCTCCTTTTCAGGGTGTTTCTGTGGGGTCTGGTGAACGTGACCATTCAGAGGCCTATGACGGCTACAGTGGCGATCGGCGTGACGGTGATGATGTCGGCTCGCAGGACGAGGCGTCGTATGACGAACAGTACGAAGACCATTGTGATGTTTATACGCAAAACAGAGGAGAAAAAAGGAACAGGGTTCATTTCCCTCAGGATCCACCTATTAAATACAGGAAGGCGCAGTATAACGAGGAGGATATTTTTTAGAGAAAGCAGGACCTTCGGAGAAGAACAGTTCAGACAAGAACAACGATGGAACGAGGAAGTGTCGCGGTACACAAGTCATCCTGAATCGACGGATCACGATGACCCTTTCGAAGAAGGTCCGGGCTTGATTAATTGGAAGAGCTTCGCAGGGTTCACCTTCAAGTACCTAAAAGAGTCACCTTTCTGCAAGCAAGCCACACCGAAAGAAGTAAACCCGGAGGACCCGCCAATGGAGACCCTGGCAAACGTGGGGAGTGCGAGGGCAGAACCAGTACACCTGCCTCAGTCGGCGGTAGCTTTCAGACCGCTCCTAAATAACGAATCCTTAACGAGGAAAGATGGACAGCCGATCTCGATCTCGAAGCCACTCCCCCCCCCCCCACGATCCCAAGTTCGCAAAGATGTTCTTCACGGCCGCGGGGAGGGGGGCGCCCCCGAAAAAGAGGTACAAGACTTTTCCTGAGGCAGAGTACTTCACGGAGCGCATGGATCTGGAACTGGATTCCACACTCAAGACCCCAGCATTCATCCGGACGCCAATTCAACATCACGATAACGACGAGGTGCTCCTGAGGTGCAGCATACGGGCAAATTCACACGCGGAACTCGCGTATTCAGCTTCAGTGGCGGCGATTAAATCTTTAGTAGAAGAGAAACCTGAACTCAAGGAAAACCAGACAATTCGTGAATGCCTTCACATCATGAAAAGGGCGTCTTCCTTCCAGCAAGACAGCCTTAATTGGTCTTCACGGTTGCTACTAAACACGGTTTTCCGGAAGAGGGACGCGCTCCTGGAATCAGCCCCCTCCATTCCGACTGACATAGCGGGACAGCTACGGTTACTGCCAATCCACGGAGCGACTGAAGTGTTCGATGGCAAGCTTCTTCTCCTGGCACCAGAGTTAAAGGAGAAAACCAAGCCGGCATCTTCATTTAACCTACCATCGAGGGGTCTACGAGGGAGAGCGAGACCCATGATGCGAGGGTACCCACCATTCCCTTTCCTAGGATCAAGTGGAGTATCACAGGAAGGACGAGGCCGAGGCGGCAGAGGTGAAAAGAAGATAGAATCACAGCCCTTTCGTGAAACAGCCCCGGCCCAGCCCAGGGGAAGGGGCGGAGTCCAACAGCGGGGAAGGAGTCAAAGTCGAGGAAGAGGGCGTAGACCAGGCAATAGGTACTGACGCGAAGGGGAAGTTTTCCCCCATTCACCGACAGGTGGGGGGAAGACTCTCGAAACACCTAGTAGAATGGAGGAAGGTGACATCGGACCCCTTCATACTGAATACACTGGAAAATGGATACTACCCCCCCTTTTCTTCAATGCCAGCACTGTCAACAGTTCCCCCCGAATGGACGGAACAAAACAAACAAGCACCGGGATTGCAAGACGAAATAGAGATACTTTTAAAGAAAGGAGCGTTGGAGTTGGCCCCATTAAACACGAAAGGTTTCTGGAGCCCAGCAAGAGTGATTCCGAAGAAGGGGGGGGGGGGGGGCAC
>JAHWFP010225537.1:764-27952 GCA_023313725.1 Lithobius niger
CAATAGAGCCTACATAGTTAATTGCAGTTTAACAGCCTTTTTTTTTTACGAGCTTTAACTTTACTTACTTTTGATAATTTTAATACTCTCTATAAGAATTTTATTAATTCTTTTTGGTAAAAAAAAATATTTCATACATCGCCTGTCATTCGGTTTCACCAAACTTTTTTTTACATTTACTCTTTAGTCCTTTATTTGGGTCCGTGTAATAGCCTCAATTTACATGAGTTTTAATAAATTTAACTGTAAATAAATTATTCGACATTCATACCGTAAATCACGCATTAAACGCTCATGTACTGCTAAAATTAATTCGACTAAAAAAAAAAACGGCGATGGGCCGTAAAAAAAACTTATAATTCGAATCTTACTTCCGTCCGGGGATGGCGTTTAGGCCTAACTCCACCGCAGAAAACTCGGTGATTATGCGATAACCGTCGGCAATGTGATCTTATACCCCTCAGCCGGCATTATTTTGTTATTTTCAGAGCCGACTTAACAGAAATGTCGGCTAAATAGCGGCTAGCCACAAATTGTACGGCCACCACCGGGCAACTATAAATTCGGCTGGCTGACGGCTAATTTTCGGCTAAATCGATCGAAATAAAGCAAAGATATCAATGACGAAACTAACTGCATAAGAAAACAACGAAATGGAAGGGGGAAGAGGATATAAGCCTAATGGACTTCTAGATGAATCACAAATGAAAAAAGAAACTATTTGCGAAGAACCCTCAAATTAAATTCATAGCCACATCACCACTCATTTTTTTTTAAGTAATGCGCCCACAGCGATGTGTCCCGACTATTATTACTCGACCCTAAAAACGAACCAAAAGTAAGCATGCATGCTAATGACCACACAAATACACGCACGAATACGTTGCTGGCAAGCGAATATGGTTTTAAACACTATGAAAAATACTCGAGAGCAGCATACCATTTGAGACAAGTTACAACTAACTTCGTGACTGTTTCTTTTTCTTTTTTATGCATTAAAACTTCAAAATTTGCGGCTCTAGCCCCAAAAAAAGAAATACGGCGCGGAGGCTTACGACGGCGGCTGAGGGGTATATTACGAGATTTGGGTTCGGTCTAACATTAACGCATTGCCTTTATTCGCACTCGTTGAATAATTTAGTTGCTGAATGCATTTTGTATCACAAAAATTCGCCGACTTGGGCACTGTAGTCCGTCGAGCGATTTTACGGTGCATTAGCCCAGTAGGCCTACTTCATGTTCTCAATGAAGCTCTGAGGCCACAAATTTAGATCCGTAAATTTTATAATTCAACTTTCTGCCTAATCTGCGGCAACCGTGGAACATGATAACCGTGGCGATTATAGTATCACGTAGGTCCTAAATTACGATGAAATCGTCATATCTCTCAACCCTAAGGGCGCGTTTACGCAAGGACAATTTTCTCGATTAATAGCTTTTACTTGGTCAATACTAAATCTGCTGGCTGCTTCTCGCCTTTGTCGGAGAATGCGGCTTTCAAGTTGTCTATACGTAGTACCCATGGCAACAACGCGGACGCAAATTTTCTCCTCGTTCCTCGCGACACGACGTACGATGCTTGCAACATGACAGCGTCGATTTATGACAACAAGAGGACAATTTTTACTGCAGTACACGACGACGGACAGATTCCTGAATACCGGCATTCGAAGGTTTGTCTTCGAATCGATAACTCCGAAATGGACGCCATATTGGACTTTAAATTCTCGCTGCGAGTAGCTATTTATTCTACCGTCGTTTGATCACTGCCAGAAGCTTTTTTTTTTTAGCGAGAATAGCAAATTTTGGAAATAGCGTGAAATGGCAACAATGTTGTAGCAATGTTTAAAATGACTGTTGCACTTTGTTCTTTGTCCGTGTTTATAATACATTTAATTTGTTGCATATTAGCGCAATCATTTAATAGAAACGGGAAATTAATCGTAAATAAATAACGGTTGCCTAGCAAATAGCTTTCGGCAAGCGAGAAGGTCTCGTTGCATAAACGAGCCCTGAGCGTGCGTTTAAGCAGCGAGACCTTTTCGCTCGCCGAACGCTATTTGCTAGTCAACCGTTATTTATTTACGATTAGTTTCTAGTTTTTACTACATGAATGCGCTAATACATAACAAATTAAATCAATTATAAATAACAACACGGATAAAGAACAAAGTGCAACAGTAATTTTAAACACTGCTACGACATTGTAGTGATTTCACGCCATTTCCAAAATATGCTATTCTCGTACAAAGAATAGCGTCTAGCGTTGATCAGACCACGATAAAATAAATAGCTGCTCGCAGCGAGAATTCAAAATTCAACATAGCGTCCATTTCAGGGTTAACGAATCGAAAACAAACCAGCGAATGCCGGTATTTCTTATTGTCATAAATCGACGTTGTCATGTTGCATGCATCGTACGTCGAGGCACGAAGAGAAGATCTGCGTCCACGTCGTTGCCACGGTTACAACGTATGGACAACTTGAAAGCCGCATGTTTCGGTAAAGGGGAGAAGCAACCAGCAGATTTAGTATTGACCAAGTAAATACGGACGCATTTATGCAACGACTGGGTCAGGTAAATCCGACATCGTTTGAGTAAATTCTTGCAGTCTTATAATCCGTTTCAGAAAGATAAAAGACTTCCTCCTGACGAAACAATTTTCCCTGGCGCTTCTGAACTCACATTATTGACTGTTTTCGCTCCGAGCCGGCAGAGCTAAGCACCATGTTGCAATTTCCGATAATTTCTGGCTTGTAGCTGGGGGAATACAAATGCGAATCGTTGTGTAACGTACCCTAAAGCTTGAAAATTAAATTTCTCACCGGTTGTATTCCTAGTCCTACTTCAAGTCCGCATTTAAAACTCCAGACCCCAGTCCTTTAATAGGCTAATCATAAGCGCATAAAAATGTTCTGCGGTCACTTTGGTTCAAGTTTAAGACTCCATTATGTAGGTTATCTAGAGCTCCAAAGAACTCTCAGATCCTGCTAAGCTGTTTGGGGGATTAACGTAATTAGAAATAAATCCACCTCATTAAGTTCGAAGATAAAATGTTTTCTAATCAGGTATCGGACAAAGGCGTTGACCCACTTACACCTCTACCACCGGCGAAAATTAATTTAGCCAGGCTAAGACAAGGGTGGACACTAGGCGGAACCGGAAGGGGAATCGGACAAAAGCTCACATCTCCAAAACAGAGGTGTGCCCCGCCGCGCCGCCACGCCGCCACGCCAGCGTCGCCATCCACATGTCAGCTACCCGTTTTGGCGTCTGAGTATTATTGTTAAAACTCAGGCCAATATCACTACCTCAGTCAGCCTTGTGCCCAAGATGTGTAGCAACAATCTGCCTTCCCTCCAAGGATAACATGATAGTTGTCGCTGTTGGTCTGTAGTGGTACCCGTTTCGTTGTTGTTGTTGCTGTATAGTTTTAGTAGTTAGAAGTTAAGTTTAGTATTGAGCTGATGACGTACTGGGTCGTATTGCTCACAATAAATAAACCAAAGACCAAACCAACAACAATTGTCAATACAGTTAATGTAATATTCCAATGACAACAATGTAAGAGACATGCATTGCCTTGGCAACCAATTGTATTGCTCGAGCCCCGTGTAAATAATGTGTAGTGCCCCATTCCAATCTCCCGGTTCGAACGACCTCCATCCGAAGGCTTTTCATCCAGCAATATTTGGTAAATATAATTAGAATTTATTTACCAAATTTTCCTCCCAAACTTTCTCTTTTTCCCAATCTTCCCAGCTTAAGTAACGTCATGTTTTCCCCTAACTTTCATAAATTTCGTCCCCATCTCATTCCCATGGGTCGCACTCGGCCTTAAATTTATAAACCGATGATTCAAGGCTTGAAAAAACCATGAAAATTGGAATTTTTTGTTGTTGGAGCCCTGAAACAGCTTAACATTTGTAAACGTTAATATAAAATTTGGTATAACGTTAAATAAAATAACCGCGTATAGGTCGTCTACAGAATACATTTCCTATGTGGACGATGCTCCCTCGGATTAGACTGGAGACAGGAAAAGAGAGGTGCGTTGCTGTGCAGGCAATTTGTGCTAAAAGGGGAATTTGTGTGCATGTGCTGCTCCATGTTATTGGCTGTATTTCACCAGCCGCTTTGTCCAATGGTGAGAGAGAGGATATAATGCGTTTCTTGGACTTTTTGCATTTATAATACCACTAGCATCGTACCCGGCTTCGCCCGGGGATTTGTTTGACCCGTGGTTGTTTCTCAGTATTAGCTCGGTGCTGCCTTTCCGTCAATCATCTCCTTCCGCAAAGCAATATCGTAATCAAATAGTGGCTCTAACATAAGCACTGCCCCACCAACGGGCATTCCCCGTTCAGGTCCCTCCCCACTCCCAGTAGCGTGCAAAAAATAACTGTCCTTCGTACATGACGCCATTTAAGACATGCCTTTGCGATGATCGCGCAGAGCAAATTGTTAGTCGAGGCAACAATGTGCCAATTTTAACTTCTTTTCAGGGTAACAACGTCCCAGTTTCAACTTCAAGCCAAAGAATTGACACAGTCGCACGTTTTCATTGTTGCCCTTCCGGGGGTCATCGATGCGGTTGCTTCATTTCTGCTACGAGACTTTGGTTTATAATGTAAGATAGTAGGGGTGAGCATGTCAGCGTTTACAATAATTGTTGACATTTGTTTACGACGGATTATCTCCCTTACGGTAAATGTTATGTAAATTCTGGGATATAAACGGTAATTTCGCTAATTGGCTGTGTAACTAATGAGCCTTGAAAATGACTATATACGTTTGCCTTTAAAAGCCTTCAAAAGGCCTTGAAATTGGTTTCGTCTGTTGTGTACGATTCCTGCGTTCAGATCAGGACGGAGGATCTTTGTCGAGTCAGGCGAGCATTCTGCTGAACATCTTGTAGTAAACATCCTGAACCATAAAACTACCATCCGTACAAAGAAGGCAATCCGACGCGATCGTTTTTATCACTTGTTTCACGTCAAACGGTTAAACCGTCCAGTAGCCATCTAAGCAGTATCCTATTCAAGTCAGTTTTGTTTAAAGGTCTCTTTATTTTGGTCATCGTGGCTGAGGGGTGAGAGAGCTTAGCCTGCTTGCTGGAGGTTAGCGGATCTGGTCGTAACCCTGGAAAGGGCTCCTTGGCAAAGTTCCCGCCAGAACTGCCAGCCAGGGTAGCGTGAGAAGGTACCATGCTCCTTCAGCGGCTATGGGAACTATTCTGGACAATCTTTCGCCCCCCCTCCTCGCCCCCCCTACGATAATCGGAGGTTTCCCGGATCGAATCCTCGGGTTGGCACCTTCCTTTGCCAGGTTTTTTTCCTTCTCTAATAGTCTGGTAATGTTCAAAATTGAGCTGGTTCAACCAAATAAGCATTAAATTGCTTCGGCTCAAAAGAAATTACTTAAAAATAACTTATATATATAAAACGAAAATGATAAAAAAAAAAAACAATTTTTTAGAAAGAAAATAGAAATTAGGCAAGCTTTTTTACGCCCTTTTCAGTCTTTCTCGGGGTGCCCCAACTGGTCTTCCCCCCGCCCCTCGCGCGACGTTCGGCCCTGCGGGCAGGACACAGAATTGCCGCAGGAAACTACGTTCGTAACGGTGTTCTGTCGCTTTTGAGGAGAAAAAAAAATTTCGTAGTTCGTGCTGTTCTTTTTTTTTTAACAAAATAAACAAATTGAGCTTTCACCCCTTTCACTTCGCAATTATGTGAAATTGTCCATTATGCTAATGACCGGTGAATTTCTGCCCAGTAATCTCCTGTTCTAATTTCGGGCAGGAGAGAGCAGTTTTTAATTAGACCTATACGTGAATTTCCCGTGCCATTTTGACGCCGGGTAGATTCCTGAACGTGAATACTATTGTTTTTTTCATGAATTCCCGTGGAATCCAAGTTATTTTAACGTAACGATCTGTTACACTTTTTTGTTCCATTAGCCTAGTACTTTATAGTAACAGTGCCAATACGGATATTCGTATATTTCGGTTTTGGGTGTTGGATTTACACTAGAGCATTAAATTTCAACACTTTATAAACATACTCTTAAAACACAGGTTTAAACAGACAAGTGTTTAAAATAAAACAGTAGCGTTTTAACTGAAAACAGCAGTGGTTATTTTACAACACATCATGAAAATAAGCGTTTTCGTTAAGCACTATTTTAAAAAACGTGTGCTTTGTCAAAAAAAAAGTACTGTTTTATTTTAAACACACGTGTCCCTATATGTGTTTATCGAGCAGGAGTGTTTTATTTTAAACGAATTTCACGTATGCAACGCAAACTGATGTGTTCTTGAAAGGTATATTCTTAGTCCATACTAGTTTTAAAACTTTTTTTGTGTGCTTTATTCAGCTAAAAGACATGTCTTCTGGTTCTAGATCATGCGTGTAGGTGTGTCTAGAACTGACCCTGCGGCCAGACCGTCCCTTGTCAACAGTTCCAAACAGCACATAATGTAAGAATGACATATACACATAACATAAAATCGTTAAATAGGTGGAACGTGAAAGAAAAGGAAAAAAAAAAAAACAAGGAAAAAAAGAAGAGTGAACCATCATTGTGTCTGACAGAATGATAAACATTACCAACGATTAATTATTGTTGGTACGTTACCGATGAGAACTGGAGCATACAACCACTCCAAGTGTAACCGACGTCTGATAACGACAAACAACATTTATATCGCAGAAAAATCAATCTTTTATAAAAAAAAAAAAAAAATTGAGTCCGATACGCACTCAACTCGCATGGTCCTTCTTTCCTTTTCCTTTTTTTTTTGTCGTAGCGTAAGAATTTTTTTCGTATAACAACAATAAAAAAAATGTGAAAACAATAATAAAATAATGCACTTTGTCACTCGTAAGAAGTGCAATGGCATAGAATACAATAGAATAGAAAAAGTCGGAGCCAGCTAAAAAGTTATATGCAACCCACTCTCCCCTCTCCCCAAGCCCCAACCAAGAATTGAAAAACTACGGAAAAAAAAAACAAGTCCAGACTGCGCTTGAAAGAGTTTTAAATAGACATAAATCGCTGGAAATAATATTAAGGGAAATTAGCCAACAAGGCGATGCGCAAGTGATCTGAGGGCGAACTGGGTAGCCGGTTCGAATCCGGGTCATGCCACGCCGACGAAACGTAAGTGCATAAAGGTGGCTTACTGAATTACGTTATTTCTAGTGTTTGATTTTCGCTGTTGGCTAATTTCCAATTTTCCTTGAAAGAGTTTGGCGAGGGCAACAAAAGCGGACAGCAGGGTTGTCAGCCACTCACACTGTTCCATTATATTAAAAAAAAAATAATTATGAGCATGTCGAACAAGTTTAGTGGATTTGAATTTTCAATTTAATTTCTTTCCCAATGGGTCGTGTATATTCCACCAGCCTGAACTCTTTCAAAAATCAACTTAATTTGGTCTGGTAACTTGTTTTTGTACTCCGAGGTGAACTTGTGAGCTACATGCTCGACTGTTCACTATTTCTTTATAATCTTTATTCCCGTCTTTACAGAAAATGTTTATTGTGTGAGCGGTGTATCTTGAGTCCTGCAAGTATTTTGTGAGCGGCTACGTCTTCCTGGATGGGGTGGCTTTAATCGATGGCCGCCATTGTTTTTGTAACCATCTTGGATATCAACAAGGCACTCTGCTACTGACAACGTACAATCGATTATCTGTGTTGGTTCTGCGGAGAACTCAAGATAGGCTGCGGACACTACCTCATTTAAGAGGTGCTGGAAAGTGTTAATTTTTTTTTGGGCGATTACCACGTTCGAAGGAAGGAGAGTTCCACAGGTTCGCATCTCTAGTCCTCCTGCCGGTTTGTTTAAATTTATATGTATATGTGCCGCTGGTACGTATGTCTCGTCGTGGACAATTCGAAAAGTTGGCGAATGTTTAGGTGCGTTGATATTACTCCTTTGAAAGGCCGAACCATTCGGAACTTGGCGGTCCCTTTTACCAGTTTCGGTTTTTGGTATATGATAAAAATTAGCAGTAAAGGCTTTCCAATAAACCCTTGTCGGTCTGCATATACTTATTTCTCGCTACGGTGACAACATTAAGAATAAGACGCCGCTAACAATTGTACAAGCCTAACAATGTCCACACAAATGATGAAAACAATGCCTTCCAAATAGGAAAACAATAGCCTCAATAATGCTAACTTAAAATAGGGAGTCTGGCCATTCGAGCCAAGTTAAATAGTTTGAGTTGGTTGAGTAACAATCACTTCATGCGCGATTGTTGTTGTGGGTTTGGTATCACGACGGAGAAACGGGCAATGCAGCCACAATGTGAATAAGGGTGGTATCCTCCATTGAAAACGTGATTCACTTTCCCAAGAACACCAAATACCGCAGTTGTGAGGGGGGGGGGGGGGAATTCAGACCACACACAATGGGGAGCGGCGGTACAGGGGCCATTTTCATTTTATGCTGCCCCGTATAGTATTTCGCTTGCGCATGCGCAGATAATCTGCTGCGCGGGTACAACTAGCTTTTTAAAATTTTCTGTCGTACCAGTATTTACAATATTCTACATCAGAAAACATCGATTTAATGTTTGATATAGAAGCTCTCCAATAGCCTTCACCCAAATGCTGATATTCAAAACGCTTCGATATACGTGAAGTCTCGCACAATTTTTTAAGCCATAAAATACTTCATATTACTATCACCGCACATTTTTTACAGACTCAGCATTTACATATCCGTATAATCCATCACTCTCCAGCGCAGTGCTGCAGCTGCAGATTTTCAGCATTTATAACGTCACTGACAGCTTCGAAATCAGAATTGTCATCAGAGTCAGTGCCATTTTGCACTCTCAAAGTTTCGGGGCCACTTTTTACACGTTTATGGCTTTTCCGCTCCGAGCACACACAGAACACTCGCACGCTCGCTCCGAACCACAAGTACAATTTTTGTTTATTCGAAATTCCCTATTACTAAGAGCTTTTTAAGCATAAGAAACCCGAGTCAGTAAACAATTTAGATACGGTTGTATTCGAATTGCTACGTTGCTGGGCATAGCCAAGGTCACAATATACCGATACCAAGTGGGCAAGCAGTAGGTCTCCGTTTTGTAAGGTTTGGCCGTACCTCCATTCGAACGCCTAATGACAGTTATTACGTAATTATCAGCAATTATGGGTCATTACCCCGTTCGACATGTAAGAACGTTTTGGAAACATTTGCCCGCCTTAGAACACCGTAAGAAGCAACAACTTTCCACGTGGACGGACGTTCCATTCTTTGCAACTTGTAACTTGGCTTTTGGCGGGAAGCTTGTTATAAATGAAAAGAACGTTTTACCGCCAGAGACACTCGCAAAAGGTGATAAGCGGCAAAGATGCTCTTTGTCGTCTTGTAGGACAAATTCAAGTTGATCGATGTCACGTTGTAAATAATTCTTGTTGTAATTTTTGCTGAAGGAGACGAAGTAAATAGGATCATTTTGTTTGCAAGCCTGAGTTGACCCATTGAATTTATAGTTTTATTGCAACTTATGGAAGCCACGGCAAACCGCCTTGAGCATCGGACCACTACTCCAGCATTTAACATAAACCTCAGGGCATTGCTGTGGCTGCTCTGAGCTTTCGGGAGCCAACTATCACTTCAAAATGTGGAAAATTTCAGCTTATCTGGCATGTAATAATTGTTATCATCCAAACCATGCCTGGTCGCGCTAAGAAAGCATTCTAATCTGGCTAAAAGCTTCTCATTTTTGCTGAAAGCTTACAGTTCAATAGTCATGCAAGCCTTGACATTCGCATCCTCGAAATTCGAAGTCCATGACAATGGAAGACCGCACACGTACGTCGAAAATGTCAAATTCAAGATCCGTGACGAATTGCTTCTAGGCTGACAATTGAACGGGTTTGTCCAGTCACGTGGTAAGTCATTGTTATCGCGCCTTATCCTATTGTTGACAGGCGAACAAGTCGAACTATTTTGAAAAAGAAATGCGATTTAAGAAAAAAATATTGACGCAGAGTCAAATGTCCTACAGATAAATAAACGACTGCTCCCTCCCCTCCCCGTCGTACCATCACTTTGTTTGTCCTACATATGAGTGGCTATCTTGAAAAATTAATTTAGCGGCCGTGCACATTACTCAATAAATAAACACAGATGCAAACCTATTTACGTTGCCTTTTGGACTTATATGTCAACCTGCCTGAGCGGGAATTAAACCCACGACCTTTGAGACCATATGCCGAAGTCCTACCGCTCAAAGTCTCAAAGCTCGCGGGTTCAATTTTCGCTCAGGCAGTCTGACATTTAAGTCCAAAAGGCAACGTAAATAAGTTTGCATCTGTATTTATTTATTGAGTAATGCTCACGGCCATTTGGCCATTTTCGGGCCATTTGGCTTTCTGCCTAGTTAATTACTCAATAAAACAACGACAGTTTGGTTAACTTAAAGAGGTTGTCTCCTGTGTATTGAATGTTTACTTTCAAACTGTATGCTTTCAGCAAAAAATAGGAGCTTTTAGCATGCTTAGAATGACGTCTTAGAGCGACTAGACACCGTTTGGACGGTAATAATATGACGCATATGACGAAATTGTCCCCATGTGTCACCCGGTTTTGGAACATTCATCAAACATTAGTTAATATGTGCTTAATATTAGTTAATATGTAATACGATTTTTTTTGTGGGATGCCCTAAACTAAAAGCAGTCCACTTCATTTAACGCTTCTCGTTTACCTTTTTCGGGGAAAAAATGTAAAAAAAAGTCTATTGTTTAGAGAGAAACAAGAAAAAAAATTACTCTTGCCTTACTAATATTTAACAAAATTACCCTCAATTAATTTCAACAATTAAAAAAAATAAATAAACAAGAATTACAAACTTACCGACATCCCTTCTAACTCTCCACACGAATCCTAAACCAATCCGCCCCCACGACCACGTTCAAACTAAACAAACACCCTGGTTGGTCACCCAAACGCCACCACCAGCAACGAAGCACCCGTAGGTTATTCAATCCGACGATTATTATACAGGTAGCGATAAGACGGGTGCATCTGCCGGTCTGTCCGCTCGCTGTCGGTCTTAACTGTCTTCCTGCAATCATGCCAACAGCAGTACCTCAAACGCACGATGGGCATAATTTCCTTCATCCTCCTCCCACGCACTCCTGTAACCTATAATTTCCCTGCACCTGCTCCTTTCTACCTGCCGTTTTAATTAGATGACGTTGAGGACGTAATTTATCATTCTCAAGACAGCGGTAATGTCACTAGTTAGCGATACGCAAAAACAGAAAACGCCGTTTACAATCGACACCAGAGTGAAACCACCACGCAACCTAACCTGAATCACCGTAACGTATAACATAATTTAGGTTCTATTTCTTTAATAGCGATAAAATCAATCGTTTTGAGCAGGTCTAAGTATGCAACTGTGGTTGTAAATCGTGCTAAATAGTTACAGCAGTTAGTTAGCACACACAGCACATCCCTAGTTAGCACACACAGCACACACACACACACACACAAAAACGGAAGCTGTTGTCATAAACGGCGCTTGTATTTGCTGCAGCATTATTTTCGTAACAATCTTGTCAACCCAGTAACGTAGTCGTAGACCTTACACGGTTCCACCAGAAAGAAAATTTGAATAAATCTCGATTTATTGTTAGAGCGGCTGTAAGCGTTATACGTACGTTCGTACGTTCAACAAGGACGTACGAAGTTGAACATTACTTTCTTTGGATCATTGTTGAAGGTCTCATTTATCCAGCTAAATTCGTGCAGATCCTGGATTTTCAGCTTGGATTTCTCCAGCTAAATTATCCCTTTTTCGTCGTGGGGGGGGGGAGGGAGATAACCCAGTTTGGGTTAGTGCTCCTAAAAGCGAAAACAAAAACATGCATCCAGCTAAACTGTGGCATATCAAAGATCCTTGGGTTTCCTCTTGGATTTCTCCAGCTAAATTGTCCCTCTCATGTCCCGTCGTGGCGGAGATAACCCGGTTTGGGTTCGTGCTCCCTAATCCCCCCTCCCCCCAAAAAAAAGAGACAAGCACAAATTTGCGGTTTGGAACAATATAGAAATCCAACATCACTGTTTTTGTACTATCATTGAAAAGCGAGCCAGTACAAAGTAACAAAACACAAGTATTTTTCATACCTCGTTGTGCTAATGTTAATTTATATATGTAGACATACACATTTCATAATATATAAACATTATATATACAACTACATTTTTTTGCTTGACATAATTTTGAAAGGGGTAGTGATGGTTTATGAAATAACTTTGTTACAGTAGGCACGAAGCTACAGATAAGTCAAATAAATATACACTTCCGTCGTAGCGTCCGGGGAATGAAACGATAGCCAGTGTGCAGGTTTGATTCCTGGTCTCAAATTCTTTTATTGTTTAATTGTTTAAAATAATGCTATGAGCCACAGAACGTATTTTGATTGATGTTTTTTGAATGCACGAGAGTTAGAAAAGGCCTGTTGTTGTGATAAACAAGTTTGTAATATCTTATTTGTCCAACAGCACTTAGACAGATGCAATTTTCTCAATTGTACATTTTATTATTTCAATTGAAAATTATCAATTTTTATCCGTGTACATTTTAACAAGTGAAAATTCAATCAAAACCCCTTTTTACGGCACACCTGACGTTTTTGTTTGTAATCTTATTTGTCCTGTCAAGGAAAAGCCATTATTGCTTTTCTCCTGTGAAGTCAGGCTGTTAAACCCATCTCCTTTAGAAAGTTCGATGAATATTGTCAGTTAACCTTTTCCAAATTTAAATATTTTGTTTCTTTCGGCAAATTATTGTGCTACTGTTTTCTTTGGATTACTCGTGTACTTTTTGTTGTTGTTGTTGTTGTTGTTGTTGCAATTTTACCTAAATTGGTTTTCTTCTTTTTATGTTTTTATGTTATTGTTATAATTATATAATATATAGTATATATTATTTGTTAAAAATTTTCTCGCGTGTAATCCTGTTTTTTGATTGTTGGAAACATCTTTCCTTGTGTTATTGGCGCTAATGACCAAGCTGTCGACGCGCCATTAAGCCTCAATCCCTTCCCCCCCCCCCCCCCTTTGTGTTAGTCTGATTTGGATTTTTGTGCGTTCCCAATCTGCACGAGTGGGCATCTGCTCTTGTGATTGGTGGGTTTGTCTCTATGATGACTTGTCCCCGTATAGTTGCTTCAAAATAATAATAATAATAAATTTAACTCAATCCAGTTTGCTTCAGCAAACGTAAAAAAAAAAAATTGAAATTAAAAAAAAAAATCGGAGAATACGACGGCACCCACACCGACGTACGAGCGTACGTACTGTACTGCAGTACCAACAGACAGACACGCGAAGTGATCGACATTTTGCACACAAAGCCACCCTAAAACCAAACCTCCCACCTGCCTCCCGTCGTTATCAGGTGAGACAAAAGCCTCACGCGTCATTGGAAGGTGAGGGTTGTACGTGGGGAGGGGGAGATGGGGGGGGGGGGAGGCGCCAACAGAATTCTCTCTCGCACAACAGTCTTAACTCCCAGTAGTGAGAGATGGTGTTTGCTTCAGAGGTTCAAAGTCGCTCTCTGTTTTGCTCTTTCCTTTTGGCATTGCGAATCAATTTTTTTCTTATCATCATTATTACTTTTTCTTTTTCTTTTTTTTTTTACTTTTTTAACGAACGAAACGTTACCGACTGGGTGTTGCGAAAATAAAAAATAAAAAAACGGGGAAAAAATCAAGGAGAAGAAGCAGCAGCAGCAGAAGCTAAAAATAAAAAGTCGGAGGGGGGGGGGATAAAAAAAATGGCCCCCGTTTTCCTAATGACTCTTTAATGCCAAGGCAACGATGCAGGCGTTGGAGTAATTTGAGATAAATCAGGAGAAAGAAAAATTCGAACTTTGGAGGTGTCGGGTGGGGGGAGGGGAGGGGGCAGGGGGGGAAGGCCGGGAGCCGTAAGCAGTTGCGGGGGTGGAGAAGGAAGGGCGTCTTCGGCTGTTGCTGCGAAGAAACCGATATGACTCTTGAGAAACATTTGAATGACTACGTGAGAAGGGGAAAAAAAATCTTAAAAAAAAAACTGGGAGGAAAATGAAAAGGGGCGGCGAGAAGCGTTTTGCGGAATTTTTTAATAAAAAATTAGAAAACACAAGAATGTGGAAAAATAAAACGAACGAAAACACACACGGCGTATTCGAGCTGCTGCTGATTTCTACAATTTTTGGCTTTACTTTTTTTTTTGTATAGTTTTTCTTTTATTTATTTATTTATGTATTTATATTTTTACAATCGATGTGATCTATTTGAAAAGTTCGTTTTTATTTTACGTTTAACTTCTCTCTTGATGGAATGTTGGTTTCTCCCTAACGATGTTTGCGCCCGACTGGAATGGCCTAAAACCTGCTTGTCAATCTTCAAGAGTGGAATTGTTGTTAGGATAAAAAATTTAAAAAAAAAACAAAAATTAATTATTGCAATGTAAAAAAAAAAAACTTTTCTACATCATACAGCGCCGTTGATGTATTTTGTTTTACCTACTGATGGGGACAATTTCTAACAAATAATAAACAAGCGGGACAATTTTTACAACTTCGCGAAAAACTGTAACCAATATCAGTCGTTCTTTTTGCGTTGTGGAGTGATTGTTTATCACTTGTATATTTTCGAGATATTGTGGAAAAAATATCATGCAAGCAATTTTAACTCCTAATTGTATCAATTTCTAGATAGTGGGCTGTATAAAAAAGTGAAAACTGAACACATACAATTCGATTGTACAACACTTGAATATTTCAGTTTTTAATTGTATGTAAATATGTGTTGGATGGATACAAATTCAGTGAAACGTAATCGACGCTTAAACTTGGTAAATGCAGAAACATTAAATCTGATTTTACAAAATTCAACAAGAATTAATTTCAAATTAAATACGATAAAAGGTGCGACGCACATCGTGGCCAGTGTTTATGTACACCGTAATGTCCACATGCTGGCGCTGTGTATACTTTACTTTACTTTACTTTACTTTACTTTACTTTACTTTATTTTCCTTTATGTTATCGACCAGAAGAAGTGTTGCTGGAAGCCCTTCAGCTGGCCATTTCATGAAAAAACGTTCTGGTGGTGGTTCTGTATCCGGAAATCCGGGATCCGGAAACGTCTACAATCCTCTAGGGCGTAAACAAATGGACTGCTCATTTGTTTGCACTGTCAAACCACTCCCTTTGGTTATGGTAAAAGGTCATCGGTCCTGATGGCATCTGGACTGTATTGAGATGACATCACCCTAAAATGGCGACGTTCAATGTCTCAACAATCTCAGTGACCAAAAATAAGATAGATTAGAGAAAATTGGCAAAAGGGCACCGTAATTAGCTGGTACTTCTCTAGTGGCATTAAGGTGATAAAGTTTTTTTTTTATTCTTCGGGAATACTTTGTAGAAGGTGCGTTGTGATTGTAAAAATACAGGTCAATAAGAAACCGTTGTTAATCATGAATAATATCCTTCAAGTGTAGAGCTAAGCAAACCTTATTAAGCACAATCCCAAAGAGTGACAAAGAACTACCGTAGGACTGCCTGAAAGTTTCACCACCCACAACCAGTGGCGTGAACAGGTGTGTGTGTGGGGGGGGGGGGGGCATTGCCCCTGCTCTTTTTGAAACAAATGCACTTTTTTGGCCTTTTTGAAGAAAAAAACATGCCATATTTTGCTTTTCTGCAGTGAAAAATGCTGACTGCAGCGAGGAGAAAAGGCCTAGAGCCCTAAAAAGGGCAAAAAGAAAGCTAGGCAACCCAAGAAAGGGACCAAAAATGTTAAAAAATGAGTGACAAGCATAAAAAAAAAGGTCCCCTGAAAAATAAAGCCTCAGCGTGCCCTTTCACTGAAAGTTGCCCCTGCCCTCTCGGACGTCTGTCTATGTTACTGCCCACAACCCTACGCGAGAAAAAAAATGTCTACAAACTACGAAAATGGGTCGTAGGGAGCTTAAAGGAATGACTCTTACACTATAGTTATCAGATTGCCCCAAGTGAAGAAACTAGCTGGACCATCACATGGACTCGACAAGCAGAATATCGTTAAGCAAATGGGGCGACCAGGCAGGAATCGTGTATTCAAAGACTGGCCTAACGTAAACTATATGTTCAATTGTACCACTGAGGTGTTTAGTGACTCAGTTACCTAACAACTTTACTTTTATTTATTTTACGATAATCATTTTTTTGTTCCAGTTTATTTAACTCCCTACCAACGGTTGCCTTGTAGGAACAGGATTGGTTATAACCTTTGCCTAGGGGTCCAGCATATAAACAAACCCGCATAAATACAATTGACTGTCATAAGGTCTTTAATTAATCATTTTTAAACATATTCCACGTCAATAATTTGTGTGTCCATCATATGCCTTCTGGATAGGACACAATTTTTCAGGATAGGAGTGCAAACAGTGTATCAAAAAAACAATACAAATGGGCGCAGCATGGAGTGGTGAATATTTCAGAAACAACATTTTAGAAAACTAAAGAGTTTCCGTTTTTGAGATATCCTGTTAGCATCCTCGATCTTCAGGAGGTTTGTTTCCTGCATGACAAAGCATGGTGCCCTAACGCAACGCTACACAACGCCACCACATGCGCGATAGCAGCACGAGCCAGAAACGGTTTTGGCCTGGTGCGTAATAAGATCTCCGTAGCTGATCATTTCGGGGAAATCATGAAGGAAGCACTAGAAGAGACCTTGATGTTTCAAGACCGAGGATTATTATATATATTCTTGAAACACAATGACGGCACGCTTTGCAGTTGTTCTAAACGACATGGAAAGCGATATAAATGTTTTGCACGCTGCAACGTTGGCCTTAGCCAATAAGGTGAATAGACAGTCGAAAGTTGGAACTCAGTGGTTTATTCACAAGGCCACGCGGGATTTGTCCGTTAAGATGTTAATAGTGGTTCAGTAAAACAGCTCTAGGAGTAGAAAAGGCTAGGTTGCACTATGGAGAGATGTTACCAGTTAGGGACTAGCTCTCAGAGTGAGGAGCAACTGGCAGTGCAGCCCCTTTTATGCATGGGGTTGCTTCCAGAGTGGAGCCACATAAGGACCATGAGCCTCTAGTACTTCCGGCTCCCTCCTGTGGTGATGACATCACCAGCTGTGTACTGAAGCAGAACTAAACCAAAGGTTAGTTTATATTAATATACATGATTTAATACAAGACAATAATATTATGACAACAAGATATATTCACTAGATTTACTGGGCTAGGCTATAGCAACAGTAACAGGAACCAAAGCACAAAGCCAACGGCCCCAGGTGACCCACTTGGGGCGTTGGGTTGAATTAAGCTACTATGTGCAAGGTGGAAAGAATCTCCCATTGCAGCGCCATTGCACCTCTGTCCTGAAAGATTTTGTGCTGTCTGGGAAGTAAATGGTGAGTGCACAAGTTATTAACGTGGAATATGTGTAAAAATGAGTAATTAAAGAAGTTATACTATCCAACTGTGTTTGTGTGGGTTTGCTTATTTGTTGGACCCTACGAAAGGTTAATATCAACCACTTACACATCGCCTATCGGTGTAGATTCTGAGAAATGATATTTTTAAATGTGTCCCACCCCTGTCACACGTCGCAGTTCAAATGTGCATTAGACGATTGTACATTAAACGATGGAAATTGGCCATTCCGAAGTCGTTAGAAATTATATTAGTAATTTTACAGCCTGCACGAACTCGAAGTGACGCCCACTACGCGTGCTGACCAACTGCATCTGACCAACTCTCGTCTGCGATGCTTTAACTGAAACAGCAAAAGCAGATCCCTCTAGCAGGTTATGGAAGTACGCCCAACTTGTACTTTCCAGCATCCTAACCTCTTCTTAACAAGAACCCTACATCAATTTCTTATCTTTCGTAATTTTATCCACACAATACACTTTAGTGAACCATTTTTAAACTGCTGCCTTCGCATTACGTGTTCATAATTTCTGTTCACTATTAAATTCGACATTTATGAAGCCGCGCGTTTTAGTCTTCTGAACAGTCGAAACGGCGGAGAAGTCGATAGCCATGACTTTGTCGGTCCGTCCATCGCCTTTTTCAACTCCTGAATGGTACCAGATAGAGACAAACGGTTTTAACCATCAGATTCAGCGTCAGAAAAATTGTTAAAAGGAATAAAAAGAAAACCGGAAGTATGAAGCGGAAGTGGCCCAGAAGTGACCAGAAGTAGCCGAGTGATCTATCATCTACGGAACGGTACCAGATAGAGACAAACGGTTTCCATCATTACGTTCAGCGTCTAAGAATTACTTAAAAAGGAATTAAATAAAGACCGGAAATGTGAAGCGGAAGTGGCCCATACGTAACCAAAACCGGCCGAGTGAGCCCATCATAGAATGGAACGATACCAGATAGAGACGAACGGTTTCCACCTTTAGGGCGCGTTTATGCAGCAAGTCATTCTCGCTCGCCGAATGCTATTTGCTAGTCAACCGTTATTTATTTATGATTAGTTTTCCGTTGCTACTAAATGAATGCGGTAATAGATAACAAATTGTATGCATTATACATAACAACATGGATAAAGAACAATTTGCTACAGTATTTTAAACATTGCTACAAGATTGTTGTTATTTCACGCCGTTGCAAAATTTGCTATTCCCCTCAAAGTACAGCTTCTAGCAGTGATCAAACGTCGGTAGAATAAATAGCTACTCGCAGCAAAAATTCAAAATCCAACATGGCGTCCACTTCGTGGCTATCGAATCGAAGACAAACCATCGAATGCCGGCGTACAAAAAACAGTCCGTCGTCTTGTACTACAGTAAAAATTGTTTACTTGTTGTCATAAATCGACGCTCAAATGTTGCAAGCATCGTACGCCGTGTCACGAGGAGAAGATTTGCTTCTGCATCATTGCTATCATTGCATCATTGCATCATTGTATCATTGCATCATTGCTATCATTGCTATACGTATAGACAACTCGAAGCCGCATACTCCGGTAAAGGCGAGAAGCAGCCATCAGATTTAGTGTTGATCAAGTAAAAGCCTGTGAGTGAGAAAACTGTCGTTACGTAAACGCACCCTTAATTTGAACATCCAAAAATTAGTTAAAATGAACAAACAGAAAAGCCGGAAGTGTGAAGTGGAAGTGGCCCTCAAGTGACCAGAAGTGGCCGAGTGAACCCATCATCTATGGAATGGTACCAGACAGAGACAATCGATTTTCACCATTAGGTTCAGCGCCCAAGAATTAGTTACAATTAGTAATAAAAAAAAACCGTAAGTATCAAGCGGAAGTGGCCCGAAAGTGCCGGAAGTGTACAGAAGACTTGTTGTGACTAGGTAGTAGCTGCAGCCACGTGGTTTTTACCGTCACAAATAATACACAAGCAACACATAATAAGGAACAGGTAAAGTTGCAGACAGTTGGTGCATACTACGTTTATCTCAAACTCAACGGGCTGCGTTAACTCATTACGGCCACTAAGTCGATTTTAAGCAGCGGCCCAAGTGCCGACTCTGGCGGCACGCCATATTGGGTTTCTGCTTGCTTACATACTAAATTCTCAGCAACAACACTGTATCGCTTTCCTTACCCGAGTGCGGTTACCCTCACAGTCGCTTCTCTCCACCTGGTCTTCGGCGATTCGTTTTCTGCTACCCACACCCGCTACACCCTCCCTCCCTCCCTCCAACGAGCTCGAGCAGCCAGCAAGCAAGCATCGCGGCGGCGCGTGGCTGGCACGTCTCTCTAACGTAAAATGCAATTTCACTGTGTAATTACTGCAGCCACGCTTCATTTGGTTGCCTTCTTTTCTTTGTCACGGCTCTCCGCAAACGCTGACCTCCAGCGAAAGGCACCAGACAATACGTCAGTATGGGGGTAGAGGGGGATGGGTGGTCGGTTGAGGAACCGGGTGGGGTGGGGAAGAGGATGGGAAGATCAGAATCAAAGGGTGCAGGAATGCAGAAAAGGAAGGGGGGGAGGAGGGAACGGACCAACATTGTAAGCAGCCAGCCATTTTCCAATTGGCGTCGTCCATGACTCAACGTATATGTAGAGAGAAGAGTGGGTGTATAGGGGAATGGGAAATGACGTCACCAGCCTCCGACCGTGTAGCCTAGTGGGGAGGGCCTCTCTCCGTTGGAGACTGCGGGGGAAACCAAATGGGCACTCGGTCGCGTTTATATGGCTGTCATTAAGCAGCCAGCACGCTAAGTTCCCTCGCTCAAAACGACGCCCAAAACACACTTAGTGCCCACCGACTAGTTCGCTCATTGTCTGTGGGCTAACGTTGGTAACGTTTTAGAACGAGAAGGGATTTTCTTTTATGAAGCGTGAAATGCATGCGAAAGTCTACAGGAAGTACTCTGAATTTGATGTCAGTTTAGGAAAATATTTGTAAATCTCATTTAATAATAATTAAATCCCCAAGCCATTTAGCCAAAATGCTGTCCCAAATAGACACCAAACCATTAGGGACCATCCAATATTGGTATCGGTATCGGTGTCAGTGGTATTATTGGTATTTTTCCCACATCGGTATCGGATCATTGTGAGGCTTCCGATACAGATATTCGTTACGCCACGCAACCGTCTTCCCTGCACAACTGACACCAAGCGCGTGTGCCAGTTTGTAATGAAAATGTCACGCGTGATAGTTATAACGTTCTTCAGTTTTACAACGACCAACTTAAAATCTAACTGAGAAGGTGAATATACTCCAGGCATAAGTTGAATAAGAGTAAAGAATGCTATTATTGCTGCACAGAATCTTTTGGATAATCTCAGTCGTTAGAACCCAGGCAAAACCAGAAACTGAAGTAATTATTATCGGTAGCGACATCGACATCGGCATCGGATCAGATCGGTATGGATCAGTTGATCCTTCATCGGTATTGGAGCCGATAGGTAAAATGTCATACCGGCAGATCCCTACAAACCATCATAGAATTTACACTGGTTAAATTAAACGGCGGTTAGTATTGGTTAACAGTAGCCTGCAGTAGGGATGTGGGTGCAACAGTTGCGATTCTGGCATTTCATCCAAGAGTCCAAGGCCCCGTTACTCAAAATGGGTGTAAGTTGACTTAAGTTTTTTTGGGCAACAGTGATCAAACTTCCAAATATGAACAGCCGTTTGCTAAAACAAATTCCAACGTGATGCAAACAGCCAACCAAACATAAACAGGCATCAGAAAAGATACACATCACATACATCTGCCAATATCTTGTTACTCAAATACAACGTTTAGCTACCATTTGAGTTATTTTGACTCTAAATTGTTTTATAATTTTTATATCTCAGTAACACAGAAAAGTTCGTGTTATGAAGAAATCACAATACAAAATTTCCCAAATCACTTCGTACATTGAAACTCGTCACTCGTCAGAAATCTAACTCCAAAACTTTTCACTGCTAAAATACCCTCACTTAGTTTCCGACAAAGTACAATGTATAGCTAGATAGTGTTGGATTAGTATTTGGACAATTTTCTCCCTACGCACCAGGAAGTAAAGCTGCAGCAATATGTTGGCACTCTACACTCTGAGGACGATGTGCACTGACGGTACACACCAATGTGTACCTGTTCAGCCTCTGCACGAACTGTGTACAGGTAGGACACAATTTGTACACTGGTAGTACACAAGCTGTGACCGGAATGTGAACTGCCACTGCACAGACTGTGTGCTGCCAGTACACAACTCGTGTATAGGCTGAGCAGGTACACATTAATGTGTACTGCCGGTAAACATCATCTTCAGAGTGTACTGGGTGGCTCCACTTGTGATTAGACCTATGCTTTTGTGATTAGGCCTATACTTGTGTGTTTAGGTCTATATTTGTATTACTAGGCCTATATTAGTGTGATTATGCCTGTATTTGTTTGATTAGGCCTATACTGTTTGATTAGGCCCAACACTTGTGTAATTAGACCTATCCTTGTGTGATTAGGCCTACATTTGTGTGATTATGCCTATATTTGTTTGATTAGGCCTATACTGTTTAATATGCAACTATATCCTAAAAGACTTGACCCTAAACGCACAAACGTCATGTCTTTCACGAATGGCGTAAGACCACGGATAGACAAATTTAAGCATTAACCCGTGCCAAATTAAGGGTTAAGTGCAATTAGATGAACTTCCAATTATTCTTTCCTGCGGGTGTTTACATAGACCGTTACTACAGCCCCAAACTCTGTTAAACCTATTCAAAGTCTTGGTTATACAACCATTTATCACCCGAAATTAGAACGGAACACCAATAATCTCAAACAAGTGTCAACATCAAGCCTTTAACTCAGAGGAAAGTATAACAAACTTGGAGCGCAAATGCTTTAGGGAGCAATGTTTATGTGGATGCACCACACGCCTAAGCCCAAACCTTTCATCAAGCATTTCTATGACTGGATGGTCTCGTCAACCAGTGCTTATGTGCTAAGTAAAATCCTTGTCAACGGTTTTATTAAGAAAACCTCTGTGATAAAATTAATACTACTCTGTTTTTAATTAGGTGTGAACAAATTAAAACATGCACAAAAGGAAAGGAACAAAGGGAAAGGAAGCATTCAGATTAAAGCAGCTTTTGAAACTGCTGCAGTTATTTCGGGAGACACAGGGATAGTTTTGTTTTGTAATTCTAAGATTATTTTATGTTTGACACAGCACAAGCGTGTGTGGAGAAAACCTCTCTCCCGAATACGTAGGTGTGGATTGAGATCACCATAGAACCTGGGGTATCGGTGCATGAACATTTAGCACCCGAAAATGACGGTCTCATTAACGGTCTCATTAACCAGTGGATGGTTCCATGGCTGGTTTGATTTGTAATGCTAAGACTTGTGTACAACATTTAAAGCTTTTAGCTCGATTTGCAAGAATTTATTGGGAACGTAAGGGGGAGCGGCCAGTAAGGGGGAAGATATTGAAGTGTTGAATACCAAAGTTGATGTATTAGGATTGTCTGAAACTAGATTGCCGTGTGGAGCTGCGCCCTGGTTAACGGATTTACGTGGGCCTAACTGGTCATGGTATGTTCTAAGAAAAATCTGTGTAAACGGTTTGGTTAAGAAAACTCTGTGATGAAATTAGTACTACTCTGTTTTTAATTAGAGGAGCAACTCGGAACAAAAAGAAAGGAAGTATTTGGATGAAAGTGGTTTTTTGAAATGCTACGGTTATTTCGGGAGAGACAGGGACTATTCTTGGAAATTCTTAGATTATTTACGTTTGACACAGCACGAGTGCGTATTGAAGAACCTTCTCTGCTTAAATGCATAGGGGTGGACTGAGGTTACTCTAGAAGCCGGAATATCCGGAATGTCCGGCAAGTGAGACATTTGTGGCAACCAACCTTGTGTTCAGACAACCGCACACACATGATCGCCTTTGTGTACTGAATTAAAAGTTAAAATTCAAACATAAGGACTGAATTGCTCATTTATTCTTAAGATAATTTATTATTTTATAGCCTCAAGTCGTTTACAGGTTTATGAATTAAACGCATACCGTAATGGTTTTTGCTTGCCAGTAAGAGTAACATTCTATGAGAAGCAGGGCAAGACAGTCTCATCTCACGCTGGTGTCTATCTCACTGTAGTCTGTCTATATCGTATCGACTACCTAATTAGTTTAACTCTCCATATTGTTTCTCGGCCCTTTATGGGAACTTATGTTCGTAAATTAATGACATTGTTTAAGAAATTAAGGGGTTTCTAACTCTGAAATAAATGGGAAAGTTCAAATTTGTCAAAAGAGAAATTTCACTGCGAAATTTTGACCAACCCATGAAGAAAAAAATATTCCAGAAATTATTCAGTAATTAAAGGGTTATAGCCCACAAACGATGTATGTAACAATTTTTGTCTTGTTGCTCCTAGGCAAATAAAACCACACGACTTTGTTAATCTATTGTTAGTTGTTCCCTCACTATAAATACATTTTAAATGACGCAGTTGGAAGATAATATGTTGTAATCCTACGATTGTACTGTTCATACCCTACGCTTATTTAGCCTTAAGTATTAACACTGAATTGCACGTATGAATAACATACAGTTCCGTTCAAAAAAAAAACGCCTTCGTTATACGGAAGAAGTTGCCGGATTAATGTATGTGACTCTGAACGAAAATGTTGATATCTCGAAAACTACTAGACAGGATTGAATAAAACAAAAACTGGGTTGCTTATTATGCTATAAGCTATATTTCTATATGTATTACATGAGATGGTAAGCAGCCAAATATAATTGGTCGAGCGAGCAGCACGAGTTGATAACTAATAATATATCTCATAATTACTGGATAGAATTGAATAAAACAAAAACTGGATTACTTGTTATGATATATGCTATATTTCTATACGTTTCACATGCAATATTAAGCCGAAAAATATAATATGCAATGGTCAGTCTTTGTTTCATGAAAATCCTTCCACTAGTTTTCGAGATATCATTAGATATCATTAAGTCTTTCTCGCTGGCCAATTATTTTCAGTCAGTTAGTAGTATTTAATAAGGGTAGAACTACAGTAGACACTCTAATAAGCAGTTCAGTTTTTGTTTCATGAAAATCCGTCCAGTAGTTTTCGAGATAACTGATTTTCTCCATGGTTGTTATTATGACCCTCGATATAACGAAAAAGGGTGATTTTTTTGGACGTGCATTACGAAATATAAGACGTAAAAGTCTGAACAATAGATTACTAAATGATGGTGTTCATATTTTTTTTTATATTTATCGTTTCTTTGTGAACTGAAGCATTAGGAAAAACGCGTACTACATTCTGCTTGATCATTTTTGGGGTGGTACGTCTGCCAGCAGGACTCGAGTTGCAACAAGAAATCACCTGAATGTAGCGAGGCGACGCCGAAAAAGCAAGCGATTCAGTTGGTAGGTACATTTTAAAATGTAGCAGATAGAAGATTTCCTGTCATAATCCTGCGATTGCATTATTCATATTCCACGACAAAAGAGCTTGTCTTTGACACTGCAATCGCCCTCTTCCTCACTCTTCCACGTCTACAAACGAGTTTCCCTTAAATACATATCCCTTTCCCTTAAAAACTTATCTGAATAATTGTAAAGACGTTGCCCCTCAGACATAACTGCATAACACAAGGCCATTTAATACGCAACTATATTCTAAAAGACTTGAACCATGCACAAACATCACGTCTTTCACGAATGCCAGAACACCACGGACCATATTAACTATAAATTGACTATAAATTGTTTGTTTTTGCTTTACTCGTGTTTTCTTTGAGATTAATTTATATATTTCACTCCTCTTTGTATTCTGCTTTTATCTCCCTTTTCATATATCTGTTATGTATATATATATATTTATCGATGCACTTTTTTATTTTATTTCAATGTTGTTTTGTTGTTGTTCTTCTGACGCCTAACCTTTGAGTGTGTGATCAAAAGTGCTAGTTCAATTGTTTTACTATGTCTACCGCTCTCAAACCACACGCGAGCATTAGCTCTTGTGGAATGAGTGTTTGCTTTTGTGGTAATTTTGTAATATGTGTTGGGTGAATAAACTTACTTACCTACCACGGATAGGCAAATTCTAGCATTAAGCCAACGTGAGCCTTCACGCCTTCGTCAATCAGCAAGTATGACATTAAAGTTTTCTACTGAATTAAGCAAACAGTGGTTTCACTGTTGCTGCCTTAAGACACACCGTAAATCCTCTATTTTGTGGCCGAGTCCTCGATTGTAACCAGATCAAAATGGCTTCCTTTTGAAAATATTCTATAAAATAGCATATCCATCACATGTTCTACATGTACTGATGCCGTAAATTTCCTTTCCAAACTTTGTAGTAACTGGCCTCCATTTGTAGGAGGGTCAAAATGGCTTGATTTTCGCCCAGTAGCACTGGCAACAAATACAGGATTTGTGGTATATCTTTACCACCTCACTTACCTACCACATTTTCAGAGCAGCTCACATGCACAACAGAACAAATTCCTGATGCACATTTGAAAGAAGGCATGGGAGAAGGGGGGGGGGGGGTTCAGCTTCCGACCTTCATTGTGTCACTACTAGTTAGGAATTGAAGCTGTTCCTCAGCAGTGCACCTTACGATGAGTTCTTCGAGAGGGCCGTTGCTGTGGCTGCACTCCAATACCAAACGAATTTTCAGAATTCAAAATGGCTTTTATTCTGGGTTCAACATCTGGGTAGGTTGAAGGACCAAACTAGCAGACCTCATGATTTACGTTATGACATTAACTTACAGCATTAAATGAAAGTGCACCTGAAGCAGATGTTTTACCAGTCCTCCCATAAATGCGATCTATCCTTTAAGCTTATGAAGGCATAACATATACGGCATACAACATTACTTCAATCACGTTGATATATCTCGTTTACAATAACGTTATTTGTAAACGAACGAGCTTATAGGCTTCATGAAGTTTATTCATGTAGGGTGTCCCAAAAGGCCCAGTCCACCCTCACAACTTTTGAGGGATTGAAAGAAGTTAGTTAAACCGTGTCAATGTAGGTTTGGTGAAAGGATCAACCTTTATGTACAACCGGCATTTCGCCTGCCGCCCTGGGGTAGATCCCACGGACCCCCAACCTCAGAAATTTCCAATGGAATTGGGGTCGAAGAATACTTTGTTTGAAAGGTCTGCATTAGGTGAGTAAAGTGCCGCAAAGATCACTTCGATACGATGAGCACATCTAAAATGGCGGCCAGTCATACATTAGGATTTTCCTCCGTATCCTTATGTGTTACTCAGGTTAAACACGTCATAAAGGGGCGTAGGTGGTAGCAAAATACTTCGTTCAATTTTGCTGCTCCATTTATCCTTACAAAACATGCACGAGTTGTAAATAACACTTTCTATATATTGTATTATTATTATTATTATTATTTTTTTATTATACTAGAAATTACACGCGTAAGTGTAGTTCACCTTTTTTTCATTGCTTGTTGAGTAGAAAGTAATAAAATTAAGTAATTCATGAATTATAAATAAATTGAACCGGGTTTTTTTGTTTTTGTTGTTCAAAAACGAAAACGTATTTTTGTGACCGGTGTATTGGGCAGATTTTTCTGTCAGCAACAAACGAGGCTCAATATACAGGGTGATTCATAAAGTATACTGAAAAATAGGCCTATGAATGTAGGCCTATAAAATGTAGGCAT